>JAVTVY010032033.1:0-12966 GCA_036873755.1 Hanleya hanleyi | reverse complement strand
GTAATATGAGCAAGTCCCGATGAAAGCTCGCACTTCTGTAAGACTTGTAGGCCTAGGCCATTGCTTCACAGCACTAATTTTGGATGGATCTGTGGATATTCCCACACTGGAAACGATGTGTCCCAGAAATTCGACTTCTTTCCGGAACAAATGGCACTTCTTGGGCGACAATTTCAAACCAGCTTCCTCGATCCTACACAGGACTTCCTTCAGCCTAGCTAGATGGGTCTCGAATGAGTCGGAGAATATGATTATGTCGTCCAAATACAGCAGACAAGTCTTCCAGTTCAGTCCAGAGAGAACAGCTTCCATTAGGCGTTCGAACGTTGCAGGGGCGTTGCACAGACCAACAGGCATAACCTTGAATTGATAGAGGCCACATGTTGTGGTGAAGGCAGTTTTCTCAACATCTTTTGGGTCGACCTCAACTTGCCAATATCCACTCTTCAGGTCCAGTGTTGAAAACAATGTTGATCCTCGAAGTGCATCTAGGGAGTCGTCTATTCTAGGTATTGGATAAGAGTCTTTTTGTGTTACTAGATTCAAGAGTCTATAGTCCACACAAAATCGGAGAGAAGCATCTTTCTTCTTTACGAGAACAACTGGTGCGGCCCAAGGACTTGTTGATTCCTCTATTATACCCTTTTTCAACATTGAGGAAACTTCATTCTCAACATCTTGACGTTTGGAGAGTGGTAACCGTCTAGGATGCATCCTGATGGGAGCAGTATCACCAGTGTTGATTGAATGCTTGACGATGTTGGTTCGACCTATGTCATCTTTGTCTCTGGCAAAGGCTGTCTGGTGGTCTGACAGGAGTTTCTGAACTTGGTCCCGTTCTTTTGGCATTAAGTTCTGAACTGCGGCTTGGTATAGGTCTCCAACATGGGAAGGTACTTCTCCCTTACTGATTGCTAAATGATTCAGTCTGCCGTGTTTTATTTCCCTATCTTCATTATAGTCTACTACGCTCTCTATTGGTTGACAAGTGGCTATGTGTGTATCCCTGTATAACGTCTTTGGTTGGTCGTCAAAATTTGCCACTCTTAAGGGGATACATCCCGTGTTTGGATCTACAACAGCTCTGGCCAGCATCATGCCCTTGGATTGCACAAAAGTTTCACTTACTTCCACCACACCAGTCATGATAGTTGAGGAATCGTCACGGATGTTACCAGGTATCACTGTCTCACTGTTTGGTGGAATAACGACGGTTTCTCCTACAGATACTCGGAAGATGGAAGGCAAGCGACTCTCCAGAACACAGGGCACGAGTCTGTCGTTTACTGTCAAAGTACCAACACCCATATTGAGGTTACAGTTATGTCCCTGCAAGAAGTCATAACCCATTTTGGCAGGAACATCTATGTCAGCAATGAGCATCGTTTGTTGTGCTGTCATGTCTGCAAGAAATGTATTTGTCACGGTAGTTTGTCCCAAAATTTTCACTAGTCCACCATCTGCCATTTTTATGTGACCACAACCAGGTTCTATTGGAGGTCGACTCTCTGTTGGTATGGCGTGGTATTTCTTTGGATGCAAGACCGAAATTGACGACCCAGTATCAATCAGACAATTCACTTTTACCCCCATTGACCTGTGTTGGTAGGAAAAGACCGTCATGATTTTGTTTACTAAATTGCTCTGTATTGGGCCCAATATTTTGAGTCTTAGCTGGAGTCTGGCCCTCGGCACCAGCTACTGGCCATTTCCCGACTGGGAAGTACTTAATTGGTTACCACGGGGTTGCCCATTATGGCTGTCGTTTTCAGCTGCATTATTCCTGAACTGTTGTTGCTTTCGCTTCCGGCATTCAGCCTTCCAGTGCCCCTCGATTCCACAAAAATGACATTTTCCAGGTCTTCTACGTGCTTTGTAGCCCTTAGTTTCGACAGTTGTCAAACTGGTCTCAATCCTGGCAAGTCGTTCCGACAGATTGTTCATTACTGGGTCATTACCATGGTTCCCTTCAGTTACATCCAAATTGGTTATGTCACCAGTCAGTGATTCACGCTGCATTCTCAATGTCATTCCCTGTGACTTGCGCTTTCTTGCATTTTGAAAAGCTTCATATTCTAGTGCAATCTTAACTGCTTCTTCAAGGCTTCCTGGTTTGCCCTGGTAAATGGACCATTCTAGTTCAGAGTCATTCAAGGAATCTATGAAACCGTCTCGGGCTAATTTCTCCCGTGTTTCACTTGAGGCTACTGGGTAGGCTTTACGAACCAACTTCTTAATGTCTTGGGCTAATTCAGTCAGCAGTTCAGATTTCTTCCGCAGACGATGCTTCATTTGTGCACGGAACATCTCAGATTGGTTCTCAGGTTCAAATCTTGACGTAAGAGCAGCTACTAGTTCCCTATAGTTTCTGCGTTGGTGAGGTTCTAGGTCACTGAGGATGCCTTGTGCTCGTCCACGTAAACTTGTTGCCAGTTCCAATGCCTTGGTGGCATTGTCCCATCTATTTATTTCTGCTACCATTTCAAAGTGTACAAGATGATCATGCCATCCCGCTGATCCATCGAATGTTGCAGGATTCTTTGGTTTTCGGTATCTCTGAAAATCTCCTGAAGCTTGATCGTGGTTATTATCCCTGGTCTCTTGATCATGAGCATTCTCCCCATAACCTATATGGTGGCCTGGCCTTCTTGTGCTCCCAGTCCTGGAAAGTCTTTCAGACACATGACCAAGTGGTGCATCTTCAACATGTCCGAATCGTTGATCCTGCCAACCCGTCCGTCCCCTAATATTTGGTTGACCCACTGCTGATCTATCGGTGGCATGCTGGTTATTTCCCTGCCTGGGTTCTTCGTCGTCTCCAGTTTGCCTGATTGCCATAAGTCGTCTGTCCTGCTCAGAGTCACATAGCTGACCTCCGGATTGACTGGGATATGGGGACCGTCCATCCCTCACATCAGGGCTTACTTGGTAAATCTCACGACGTGACCCTCCCGAGTTTATTTGGCTAGCCGAACGTGCCAGGGAAATGTGCGGAACATCAACCTCCGTTGATTTGTTCAGGAGCTGGCCCACAACACTGTTTGACTGTTCAAATTCTTTGATTTGTTTTACCACCTCTCTCTCCGTCTGACGGAGATTCTCCAGGGATTCCTTCAGTGCCTGCAAATCTGCTGATTTATCACTATCACTAAGTTGTGATGAGTCCTGTCTGGGAAAGATAGTACTCAGGTTGTCTCTCACTCCCGAAGAAGGTTCATCTAGATTTTCCATTCTAGAAAGGTTCAACTCCACTTCACTGTCATCAAAATCCTCACCAAGTATGTGTTTATCTATTGGTTTTGTACCGCTAGAGTAGTCTCCCTTTGCTTTGTCTGTTGGTGAAAAGCGTGAAGCCATCTTTCTGTTCCGGGTTATGTAGGGTTCAGTTTCCAATATAATCCCACTGTGGTGCCACCAATTGTAGCGTGGTCGGTCGGTAAGCAGTCGGCTGTCCACAGTCACGAGTCAAGGGTTCGTGGTTGAGCAGTTACAGATGGCTATGGTTATGGAGCCTATGGACCATAAATCAAGTTGATACTGATTTTCAACAACAATAAACACAGTTTTATTCATTCAAATACAATGTGTAGTTTGGTTGTTATTTGGTTGTTGTATTATCCATGTAGTGACCAATATTGGTAGTTGACCAGTGTCGTTGGTTAGCCAATAGATGACCAGTGGTGTTGGGTTACCAAATATGGGACGACCAGTGTAGTTGGTTAGCCAATAGATGACCAGTGGTGTTGGGTTACCAAGTATGGAACGACCAGTGTAGTTGGTTAGCCAATAGATGACCAATGGTGTTGGGTTACCAAGTATGGGACGACCAGTGTAGTTGGTTAGCCAATAGATGACCAATGGTGTTGGGTTACCAAGTATGGGACGACCAGTGTAGTTGGTTAGCCAATAGATGACCAGTGGTGTTGGGTTACCAAGTTTGGGACGACCAGTGTAGTTGGTTAGCCAATAGATGACCAGTGGTGTTGGGTTACCAAGTATGGGACGACCAGTTAGTTGGTTAGCCAATAGATGACCAGTGGTGTTGGGTTACCAAGTATGGGACGACCAGTGTAGTTGGTTAGCCAATAGATGACCAACGGTGTTAGGTTACCAAGTATGGGACGACCAGTGTAGTTGGTTAGCCAATAGATGACCAGTGGTGTTGGGTTACCAAGTATGGGACGACCAGTGTAGTTGGTTAGCCAATAGATGACCAATGGTGTTAGGTTACCAAGTATGGGACGACCAGTGTAGTTGGTTAGCCAATAGATGACCAGTGGTGTTGGGTTACCAAGTATGGGACGACCAGTGTAGTTGGTTAGCCAATAGATGACCAGTGGTGTTGGGTTACCAAGTATGGGTCGACCAAAGTTGTTGGTCGATCAATAGACGACCAATGTAACTGTAGGCTGACCAAGGTGTTACTAAGTTGACTGTTTGGTGGGCGACTGTAGGAATAACAGTTGGTGTTCAGCAATGGGTTTGTCCCAAGACCCTGAGATGTTTATTTGGCTGTTGGCGAATTGTAAGACCAATCTATGGTCGACCAAGTTTGTTGGTCGACCAATGGACGACCAATGTTACTGTTACGTGTTGGTCGACCAAAATGCTACCAAGTTGAAGGTTGGTTTACCACTGTATGACCAATAGTTGATGTTTGTTTGGCTGTGGCAACTTGTACCTTTATTATTCTGGTCGTTGGTCGTTCTTATAGTCGGGTTCCTGCTTCTTCTTATTTTGAGATCCTTCCAGTAAGTGAGTCCCAAACAGGACTGCCGATGCCAGCACTGACGACAATATTTATAGAAGATGACCGGAAGTATAGCTCGACCAAGTGCTGCTCGTTCATTGGCTGGTGGTGAGAGCTGCCGATCGCTGATTGGTCAGTATATGACATCAGTCTTCACCATAAGACAACATGGCGATCACTGAGCTGATCGTCAAAACCAGAGGCTCTTTGGAACTAAAAAAATCTAATTTAGCTTCCCCAGACATCGTTATCACATGCAAGAATGATAGTTGGGTACTTCAGGACTTCTAATTTCATGCTGGATGTAGGTAAGTTTCTGGGAAACTCTGGATTCTTCATCTCGGACATCGTTTGTTTCGTTGTTGTTGTTGTAATCTCGTCGGCACGAAATTCGCCACAATATTATAGGTCTGGTCCCCGACACGATCTCCAGCACTATGTCCAGCATAATGGCAAGTGGAGAACCCCCTTTTCTCCACATGACCTATACCGCGAACAGGAGAGACCAGAGACATAGGGAATTCACCCAATGAGACGCCTGGGCCCAGGCTTTCGCCGTGGAGTAATTTACAGAGAGGAGTAGGGCTGCGCATGTGTTAACGGAAGTGGAACGTTGTACCGAGGACCAGATCGACTAGAGACATGGAAAGTTCACCCTATGAGACGCCTTGACCCATGCCCTAGAATAGTGTGGGGAAAGGACTAGGGAGCCCCTGTGCAACCGGAACGGGAATGCTGTTCCAAGAATCAGAGGGACTAGAGACATGGAGAATTCACCTAATGAGGCGCCTTGACCCAGGCTGTCAGACTAGGGTAATGTGAGTATAGGAGTGAGGCTGCGCATCCGCAACCATAACGGTGGAATACTTTACCGAGAAACAGAGGGCCTAAAAACGCCAGGACTAAGGCTTTCGCTCTAGTACGGGGTGTGGAGTAGGGCTACGCATTCGCAACCGGAAGTAGAACATTCTACCGAGAACCAGATAACCTAGAAACATGGGGATTTCACCCACGAGACACCTGGACCCACGCTTTCGTGGGTCCAGGTGTGGGGTGGAGAGGGAACAGATCTGTGCATGCTCAACCGGAATTGCAATACTGTACCGAGAATCAGTGGGACTAGTGACATGGAAATTTCACCCAACAGGACGCCTGGTCCCAGCCGTTCGCCCCAGTTTGCCCACCTAGTTTCGTAGCAATAATCCCTGTCTAATTTCATAACAGGGTGGACCGTCGGTGCTCTGCTACATCATAATTTGTCTTGTCTTGTGAAAAACTAATATCTATCATACCATCCTGCTCAGCGTTGCCAGAGCTGTACACGAGTATGTACGAATCGATGACTTTGTTCGTCTACGCATTGACGGGGGCCATGAAGTAGAGTCTGTCCTGCCTCAGTTATGCCGCTTAGTTGTGCATAAAAATCATGACTCAATTACGACGTGGAAATCTGTCGAAAAAGAGTGGGGGTCAACCTGCCCGTCTCGCCTTTTCAAGTTGGCACCTGGTCTGGGAACACAGGAGAGCTGGCTCCCAAGAATAAACCTCTATTCACAATGGACATATCGAAAATCTCTATAAACCGGTACCGTACATGCGCCTTAGAATTGTGACCGAATTATTCGTGCTTGAAATTCCGTTAGGCCTGTAACGGTATTCACTATGTCGTGAAGGAATGTTGTAAGCCGTCAATGTCGTAACAGTAAACAGTCCGAGCCAGTTGTTGGCAGCTCACCATCTTTCGTGTTGGAAGTGTTATTTCTTCACTGTCGTAATCTACGATAACTAACTGTCGTATAAGAGCCATCTTAACGACACATGGTGTCAGAAAGTGAAACAAGGACTTGTTGAACATTTTGAGTGCCGTTTTGACAGGTGTGCCAACCCGGGTGTGTGCAATATCTGACTCTGAAAATGGTTCCTATACCACTGCATACTGCTGCACACGCCTGCCCTGTCGTAAACAACAACCACAACTGACATTTATTCCCGGGTCACGTTTTCAGCATGCCGGGCGGTGAGAATCAAGTACCGGTTATCCCTACGGTGTTACAGAACGTTCCTTTCCCAGGTAAACTTGAACTTTCTGGAAATTTAGCTTTAAATTGGCGCAATTTTAAACGAACATGGCAAAACTATGAAATTGCAAGCAGACTAGAATTACAGCCAAACTCTATACGCACTGCCACTCTCCTCACTTGTATAGGATCTGAAGCTTTGCAAGTTCATGATGGTTTCCAGTTTGATTCAGAAGAACTGTCACAGGATATAGACAATGTTTTGACGAAATTTCAGGAGTACTGTGTTGGCGCGACCAACGAAACGTACGAGAGGTATGTTTTTAATAAGAAAATCAAGAGGGTGTGGAATCTTTCGATGCATGGTTTTCGGCTTTGAGGGATCTGATAAAAACCTGTAATTTTGGTACCCTCGAAGATAGCCTGTTGCGTGACAGAATAGTTGTGGGCCATAGAGATAACAGTACTAGGAAACGCTTGTTGCAGGAAGCAGATCTTAGTTTGCGGAACCAATAAACTTAAATGCATGGCCCCTGAGGAGGCAAACACGGAGGACGTGCAATTTGTGAGGTCAAAATCAGAGTTTAAAACTCCCAGAAAGTATGGAAGGCCAGATGGGAGAAAATTTGGAAAACAAAAACTATCTGAAATAATGAACTGTAAATTTTGTGGCGGTCGTCATGAGCCGAGCAGGGATGCCTGTCCAGCAACAGATAAATCCTGCAATCGATGTGCGCAGAAAGGGCATTTTGAAAAAAATGCTCGCAACCGCGTCGCCGAGAGGCTAGACACAAAGTGAAAACAGTTGATTGTGAATCGTCAGATTCTGATTCAGAGTTTGTGCTAACTGTAGATGATATCATTGGGAGTGTGCATGAGAAAAGTTCGAAAATTCCTCCAAAGCGTCTTCTCGCTAACATGGTGATATCGGGAAAGGCTACAGAGTTTCAGTTGGATTGTGGGGCTACATGCAACGCCATGCCTGTGCACATTTATCAGGAATTATGTGATGACCCAAGTTTGAAAAACGTGAAAGTGTCTGACTCGTGTTTGCAGCTATTTGATCCAAATACTCAAGTGAAGCCACTTGGAAAAACGCGTATTAGGGTCACAAATCCCAAGACTGATAAAAGGTACAATGTTGAGTTCCAAGTAGTGCCTAATAGGTGCAAGCCTATTCTTGGATGCCGTGCTATTGTCCAAATGAACTTAATCAGTGTCAATTACGACAATATTGAACGGAACGGGGAGAACATTTCCACAGTGGAAGATAAACCGCTTTCCCTAGGGGATATACAGTGTCAATACAAAGATGTGTTCACGGGCCAAGGTACCCTTGAGGGGGAATTTCATCTTCAAGTCGACAAATCGGTCGCACCCGTGCAGTTACCACCACGGCGAGTGCCAGTAGCCATTAGAGAGGCACTAAAACAGGAACTGGATCGTCTAGAAGAACTTGGGGTTATCACACCAGTCACAGAACCCACAGATTGGGTTTCCAGTATGGTGGTGGTCCATAAATCCAATGGAAAAATCAGACTGTGTTTGGATCCGAAGCCATTGAATCGTGCTCTAAAGAGAGGTAACTACCCAATGACAACCATTGAAGATATCCTACCGGAACTCTCCAAAGCCAGGATTTTCACCATAGCTGATGCCAAAGATGGATTTTGGCATGTAAAACTGAATCATGAGAGTAGTCTGCTGACTACATTTTCAACAAAGTGGGGCAGATATCGTTGGCTTCGTTTGCCGTTTGGTGTCTCTCCGGCACCTGAGGAGTTCCAACGTCGCGTCAACGAGGCTCTAGAGGGGTTGTCCGGAGTGAAGGCCGTCGCGGATGATGTCCTTATCTGGGGAGTTGGCGAAACGGATGCAGAAGCCGAACTGGATCATGACCGAAAAATTCATGCATTCCTAGATCGATGCTGGTCAGCCAATCTCAAATTAAACCCTGACAAATTCAAGTATAAACGCAAATCTGTCCCATATATTGGTCACCAGGTAACCGACAGTGGTTTCTTTTTTACTGAAGAGATTCTGCACAATGTAGATGATGCGGAGACGGCGATGATGGCTGCATTTGGTAAAGAGTTGGGTGTCCCGAGCGTCTGTCTTCGCCATGAGATCATCCAGGACCACCAAGGTGTCCGGTTGCAAATCAGCCAGGTTGGGTAGCTCTTCCACGAACGTGATGTTGGGTGTCGTCTCGTGCGCCGCCTGTCATTCCCCGTAACACAACACGACCTCGGCGATGGGTGAAGTAAACATGTTGTCGGCGTATTGAAGGAGTTCCTGGACGAAGTGTATTTTGCCTGAGCCCGTCGGTCCTGCGATGAGGCAGGTGAAGGTATGTTGCCACCTCCGGTCCATGGTTGAAAGAATATCCGCTGACGTGCAAGCTGGCTATGTCGAATTTGGTACGAGTGAACCGGGGTCGTTGGTTCGTCAACGTTGGTCGCCGTTGTCGGCACATTACGGCGTTCTCTGTGTATTTGCAGGCGTAGTGGGCACTGCAATACTTGATGTGAGGCTCGATGTTGACCTGGACTGTATACCCGATGTGGTGGTGGTGATGATGACTGGGCTAGTTTGGAGCACGGGTTTGATGGATGCTAACGTGGAGGTGGTCTGTACATTCGTCTTACTGGCACTCATTGGTAGTTTTTGCGAACTGGGTTGGTTAAGTAGAGAGATGAGGTACACCACGTCGTAAAACACACCTCCATATAACATGCCCAGCATGGTTAGCAGTGCTACCACAAAGCCCACTTGCGCTTTGTGCGTTTTGGGAAACGTGATCTTCAGAGGCGGTCGCTCTTTGTCCATAGCACTGTGTTCATGGTCGAGCGTGGAATGAATGCTACCGGCTGTGTTTCCTGGCTTTATAGTCGTTTCACCTGGTTGGCAGGCACCCAGGAATTGAACAAGCTGAGCCACCCTTGCCATTGCACGAGATGCACCGTCTTACCTCGGCGTCGCTTCGTTTTCAGGATGCGTTCCACGGTAGTCTTGTGCTGTTTTCATCACGGGCTGTAACTCTGCGTCGTAAAACGTGCCTGGCAACGGTTCCCCTTGAAGATCTTCCAGTTCATATACACGCGGCTGTCGGGGTACGCGCCGTTTGATCACAAAGTGCGCATCGGTCCAGTTCGGGAGGTAACTCTTTTCGAACTGGCCCTTGACTTTACTGATCCGTACAGGGTCGCCGATCTTGAACACCTCCTTCGATCTTGGTTGAGGATGAATGGGGTACAAGACACGCCGGACTTGGGCTTCGTTGCGTTTGGTAATGGGTGCTTTCTGTATACTCCGGTGACAGGCACGATTGTAACCCTCCACCACCTGGGGGAGGACATCGATGTATCGCCTAGTATTCTTGTAAGAGAAATATTTGCACATTCGTCCATTGAACGTCCGATTGAACCTTTCGACGAAAGAAAACCTTCTGAACTTTCAGAAACTGTTGGAAGGATCTGTTGAGGAAATCCGTGCCTTCGTCGGTTTGCAAATACAACGGGTTGCGACCCGCCTTGAAGATGCACTTGAAAGCAGGCACGATATATTCCCCGGTTTTCGTTCGGATGGGTACCCACGCATACTTTGACAGGATATCGATGCACGTCAAGATATACTGATTCCAATCGTTGTGTTTGGCAAAGGCGCTCGTATCGACCAAATCGGCTTGCCATTGGGCATCTATACCTCCAACGATGACACAGTTCCGTGGAAAACAGCGGTGGGCAGCTCGATGTAAGGTATAGGTGTCTTGTTTTCTTAGCCAATCGGCACGTTGTACCCCCTGGGACTTGGCCGCTCGATAGAGAGCCGAAAATGCACTATACGCAGCCGGACTCCCGGGCCTATAATACAACGTATCCAACACCTTCTCCCAGCTCTTCATACTGAATGACGCAGGCAGCCAGTGTCATTCGTTTTTATATAGAGGCACCCTGTGTTGACTGAGCACAGGCGGGTAGTCTGTAGCATCGCCGTCTGCCTCCGTTTCATTGCTGCGATTGGTAATTTGTTCTTTGGGTTCTACCGCCGCTTCACTCTGGACGCGAGCCCAGCCCAACTGAACAGCTGACCGCTCGTCCGATGTAAACAGCTGGTCCACAATAGGCACCAGTTTCTCGAAGGCGGTCCACAGATCAGGGTCTAGGGTGAAGCTTCGCATAGGCCCCCGGTAACAGCCCACATGCGCGAAGAACGGCCCACCGTGTACATAGATGGCATTCTCTATTTGGATGAGATTCCCGTCGAGCTCACCGCTCAACACCCATTTAAATTTGGTTCAGCCGTCAACGTAGGACTGGTGACATGGTTGACCTGCCCAAGACCCCAGTGACTTCCAATGTTAAACCTATTGGGGAACCCACTCATGAACATTTGCGGTATGGGGTGTGGCCCTTGTTTCAAGAAAGACAACTTACTTCATATTCGGACTGCTTTGAAATGAGTACCAGTGACAGTTTAAACAGGCAGAATAAGTGTATAAGTCAACTTGTATAACCACAGCCTGTCTGTCCAGGGTGACATTAGGGTTAGATCCCACTCTACTGTTAAGTAACAAGTTCCAAGTTATAAGTAACACGTTCCAAGTTATAAGTTACCACTTCAGGGTTAAGTTACGCTTCCCGCAAACCCCCTTTAAGTGGTAACTTATAACTTAGGAAGTGTAATTTATAACTTGAAAAGTGTAACTTAATAACGGAAAAGGTATTTAACGATGGGTAGTGTAACTTAAACATCGTTTCTTTTGCGACGAATGAAGTAGGTCAACCTACGCTAAGAAGTAGGTCAGACCTAGACCTATTCCTAGAACCTATGAGGTTTAAAATTCGAGCGGTTCCTAGGGCGGTTCCTAGGGCGGTTGGGGAGAGGTCAAAGTTGGAACTTTCTCCATTAGAATAACATGAGGCGCTTATCTGGAAGTTGTAACTTACTTTGGACTTACTTACTTTGAATCTCTCCATAACCCTATCTTGGAATTTGTAACAAATTTAAATTCCCTCAGACATAGGCCAGAAAGGTTCAAGGTCAACGACCTTGATATATCCAAAGACTTTGACCGTTGTCTATCGAATCATGACCTTGACCTTGGAGTTGACCTTGACCGTATATAAAAGTTGTACTTTGAGGACATTTGACCGTATCTCAGACGTTTTGAGTTCAAGGTCAATTTCAAGGTCAAGGTCGGTAGAAGGGACGTCATGGCAATAATTCTTGTCAAGGTTGTTGACCTCTGACCTTTTTCATGACCTTGAGACATATTTGAAATTTACCTAACCTTACCACCATCCGAGGTCAAGGTCGAGGTCAAATTCAAATCTGACCTCATATTTGAACTCTGTGACCCCGAAAATACTTTAGGACAAAGTTTGAGGTCAATCGGTGAGGATGGAATTGGCGAAAATTTTGGCGAAAATTCGACCATCACCGATTGACCTCAAACTTTGTCCTAAGGCTATATCGAGGTCGTAGGTCACGAATCTGCGGTCAGATTTGACCTTGATCTTGACCTTCACCTCGAAATGGAGGAACGAAAATTTTGGTACGACTTTGACCTTGTGGGAAAGTCACAAGATATAAGCGGACGAACTTGACCTTTTGATATGTGATGACCCATTGACCTGTGCGACAATCCATGACCCTGACTTTGACCTTCGACCTCAAGGTCAACTTTGCGATGGTGCATTCCGATTGGACTGTCGCGTTTTAAACCCAAGGTCGAATGTCAAGGTCATGGGTCAACGCAGCGGTTAATGGGTCATAACATATCGAAAGGTCAAGGTCGTTCGCTTATATCTTTTGACCTTGCGACAAGGTCAAAATCTTATCAAATGTTCGATCCTCAATATCGAGGTTAACGTCAACATCAAGGTCAAATCTGACCTCGGATTCGTAATCCCCAACCTCCAAAATACTTTAGTGCAAAGTTTGAGGTCAAACTTTCGCATTAGGTAGGCTGGGACGATTTTCGGCATTTGAAAAACTTGTAAAAAAAAATTTGAGATCTAGGTCAGTTTTTATTACAGATTCGTAATCAGCTTGGTCAGTACTATTACCACACCAAATTTGGAACGAATCGAAGACATAAAAATTTCGACCGAAAAACGAGTGAAAACCTGCTAATTTTTTTTTTTAAATTTGCCCCCAAAAATGTTAAAGGAGTAGCGCAACGGGGATTGCAGT
>JAVTVY010032032.1:0-13177 GCA_036873755.1 Hanleya hanleyi | reverse complement strand
AGGTACGCTCATATATCACTTAATCTACTGACATTCTCTAGTCCACACCTTTATAATAGTCAGGTACGCTCATATATCACTTAATCTACTGACATTCTCTAGTCCACACCTTTATAATAGTCAGGTACGCTCATATATCACTTAATCTACTGACATTCTCTAGCCCACACCTTTATAATAGTCAGGTACGCTCATATATCACTTAATCTACTGACATTCTCTAGTCCACACCTTTATAATAGTCAGGTACGCTCATATATCACTTAATCTACTGACATTCTCTAGTCCACACCTTTATAATAGTCAGGTACGCTCATATATCACTTAATCTACTGACATTCTCTAGTCCACACCTTTTCTATTATAAAATTAGGGGGTGATCAAATTTATTAGAGCAGGAAGATAGCAAAATCATTCAAAATCATATGCATATACGGTAATTCCCCTAATAATTCGATCACAGGAAGTGCCACATTTAAAGCTCATATCTGAAAAATATGAGTGAAACAACCTTGAATGCGACATTAAGCCAAATCTCCCCCTCCCCCCTCATATCTGAAAATATTGTTTATATATCTAACTTTTCTTATGCATTATCTTTAAGATGTGATACATGTAGTTCTACAGTTTGATAATATCACAGCATCTTTGTTATTCTTTGTTTCTTAAATAATGGAGAGGAAAGTTGCACTTCCTGTGATTGAATTATTAGGGAAATTACCGTAAACCATTATTTTAATGATTTTAGAGCACGATCAGATTTATTTGATGAATTTTGTCCCCAAAATTGTGGGTAATTGAATTTTGATAGGGGGATTAAATTTTTGGAGAAATTACTGTAGTTCTGATTAATCACATCCCAGTAATGTAACATGCTGCATGCATGTAACTTTTGCACAGTGACATTAAAAAACCTTTCATATATATGATGACAGTTCACTCTTACACTATTCCAACATCCTCATCTGAAAATTAGAGATCAAACCTTTCCTATATATGATGACCGTTCACTCCTACACTATTCCAACATCCTCATCTGAAAATCAGAGATCAAAACTTTCCTATGTGGATTTCCTGGTTATTTGACTGATATAAGACCGGTGTTTAGTACATTTCCTGGATTTCCTGGTTATTTGACTGATATAAGACCGGTGTTTAGCGTATGAAATAGAAGAAAAATATGACGCAACATTTCCTGGATTTCTGACTAAATGCTATCTGCAAATGTAAATGATGTGCCATAACTGCGCCAGGGATTAATCTATGTTGTCCCAGATTTTCATCAATATTACACACTGAACCCGGCCTGCATCAATTGATATCTCATCCTATAAACATTCTCAACCCCTTAATTAATTAAACCAGGTTTGTGATTTTTGTAACTTGGTGCAAAGCACAGCTGCCTCAACTATGAATGTATTACAGTCACTTTGTATGTGAACCATAATTCTGGGTACATGAATGTTTTTCTTCTGTATTATCTCTATTGAAATTATTGGTTTTTAATGATTGATGCATTCACAGCTAGTTAACATGGTGCTGAACAGAGAATTTATATAGGCAAGCTTTCACAATCTACTTTTGTGGATTGCCATGTCATGTATATATATATGTATGTCTTTTTACATGTTTGCTAGCTTTAATATCGGACTGGTGTGTTTACTCCTTGCTTTAGAAAAAAATCTAGTCCATGATTTCTTTGGGATGAACATTGTTTGTACGGTGTTTTATAGTTACGGATTGTCGCTTCACACATCTGCTACAAACCAAAATGCCATTGTTTTTTTTGTTTTTTTTTTTGCACTGAGATGCTAATCTTGCAAAACATGTTTTTTTGGAGTGTTTACTTCTTGATTTCCCCAGTCAACTCCATGTATGTTGGAATATTGTCCTTGTCGCTGTCAACATGATCAAGGGGGCTAAAAGCATGTATTGGGCTGAAAGTCCATGTTTTGTCCGCTATATAAACTCCTCTTATACAATGTAAGCAGAGCATTACTTCTGGATAATAAAGTTTTAAAATGTTGCCTATAACAGTGTTCTGCATTATCACCTATTGCATTATGAGCAATGAAGCTATCAACCAGCACAGGGTCTTCAGTGGGTCTTGTGGGCGCATCTCTACTCAACCTTCTGCCATTGACTTTTAGCAATCATAGCTCAAACAGTGGATCAGATCTGTGTGAATCATATCTCGACAGATTTGCCTGGTGTACACCTCTGGAAAGGGGTACAGTAGGCGGTAACATTCTCCAGGACTTGTTTTGCATCTAGCAGTCTGGTATTGTTGTGACAGCTGATGTCTTCAAGGGGAGCTTGAAAACAAGATCCTTCCAGAAGCCCCACGCCACTGGTATAGGCCTATCTCGGATTCATTGATGACATCTTCATGATCTTTCCACACAGTGAACAAGATCTTCTTGAATTCATCGACTAAATGAATAATGCCCACCATAGCATTGAATTCACAGCCAAATATTCCCGTGACTCAGTGTGTTTCTTGGAAACAACACCGTTTGAAGATCAACCTATTCACGAAACCAACTAACACACATAGCTATTTACACTATTCTAGCTATCATCCCAGCAACTGCAAAAGGGCAGGCCCATATGGACAGTTTCTTCGTCTAACGCGGATCTGCTCTGATAAATCGGACTACATCAAACATGCAGATCAATTAGTCCAATACTACCGAGTTCGAGGCTACCCAATCGCCTGTAGCAGTCACCAGAAAGCCCTCCGAGGAGAGGGACAGACACGAATTACTCCAGCCTACGCGGAGTGGAGATAGTGAGACCAACCGGGTACCAATTATCTTGCCTTACAGTAGGGATTGAAATGACGTCATCAGAAGTATCTGTTCGACTTTGTGTCTATACTTTGTGTATAGAATGGGTGCTGCCTTGGTCTGGAGCCCAAGGCCAAAAGTTGATGTGAATTTCCTCAGTGAGTTTCCATAATTGAAGATGGAGACAGTGTGCCAGAACTGACTGGAAGAATTCTTTGGACTGTTTGAAGAACTGGGGAGATAATATTCATAATTTTATCTAAGCATGCATTCATTCTTCATCATAATGGCCACTTTTGCTCATCTTAGTAATAAACAGATACAAATTTCTGTCTGTAGAGATGAAAAATATATATTTATAGATTTTATTTCACATTCTGCTTCATGAATTCAATATCGGATGTATTCAACTCCTAGCCGAAATTGGCAGAAACAGTGAAATTAGTATTTCAATTCACCTTCGAAAATGGCCACTGCCTGACAGAATCTGGTCACAATTTCAGACACCTTTGACTCTTCCATAAATTCAATGATGACAAATTAAATGCTGTTTTATATGATATTGTACTTGATTTGTGGAGAACTTTAGTTTGTTTACATGCAAACACTTTATTTAAAAATCACCTGCTATGCCTACTTATAGTCCCTAATTGCCAACAAGATCTACCAAATCGTTCGCCAAGAATGGTCACCAACCAAATGCATCCGACCAATGTAGTGACATGTTCAAAGAACCACCACTACTGGCTTTCCGTCCCAACCCAAATCTGAAGGATGTCCTAGTTCAGGCTAGGATCCAATATCCCCCTCTCCATCGGGGCATACAGGATGAGCTACTCTAACCTGACATCACACCCTGCATTTACTGCCCCAAACTCAAACTGTCCCGCACCTTTCGGATCAGCCGCACCAAACTCTGTTACCGCATCAACCTCATTGTGAACTGTTGCACTCGAAATGTGATCTACCTCCTCACATGCACCAAATGCTCCCAACAATTTGTCGGAGAAACCAAACGCACGTTCCACGAATGCATCAGAGAACACTTCAATGACACACGGAACCACAGCCCCAACCCAACCCCCAGACATTTCTGGTCAGCTGGTCACAGTGTGGCTTATTAAACATCAGCTATCAAATCATTGAAGTTATGCCATCGGATCCAGAGATCAGTATCAAACGCCGCCAAGAGCGCGAAAGTTACTGGGTCTTTCAACTGCACACCAAACCGCCCATCGGCCTGAACGAAAATTATTAGTGACGCCTTGTCTACCTCCTTTCTTCAGCTGATGTTGTATATAGGCCAAGGCCAAAGATTGGTCTTGAGTGAGCTCAATGTTCATTTCTCGCATACCTATTTGAATTGTCAGAGTGACTCACCAGGAACAAACTCAGGCATCCAGGTGTAGCATATATTGTTGCCAGTAGCATTGGATCTGGGCTCTCCTCTCAAACATATTTTGACTCCGTTTTTATTTTACCAGCCCTAAATCAGCAACAAAAGGCTGCATCATCAGCATTCTGGAGTACCGTCCTCAATAGACTCCATATTGTTCTAATCACCCTCAAAGGGGCATGACTGTAAAATATCGACAGAGGTGATATATTTTTGATAGGGGCCTAGACTCTTACGGAATAAGTTAACCTGATATATAGTAGCAACAGACAAGCATACATCAGAAAATCAGAGATCGCTATTTCGAAAAGGGGCATATTAGTCAAATATGGACCGAGACGACTAATTTTTGATAGGCTCCTAGAATACAACTGGATAAATAAGTTCTGCAGATGCAACTGGAAATATTTAAAGGGGAAATGCAAAGGTTTTTCAATTCTCTGTTTTACATTTACATGTATATAGGTTGAATAATGATAGAAATACCAGTATATCTACTTCACTTGGATTAACTTGAATTATCTGTTCTGCTAGAATCTTTTTAAAAGTTGTTACCCCTAACTCCGCTGAATTCAGATTTGCAAAATGTTCTCGCTTATCTTTCCTTGATTGTGACATCACGTCAGACCAGCCGCCCGGAGACTGAACGTTACAAGTATTGACATCCGGCCAGGTGGTCTGATGTGACGTCGCAAACCAGCATCAATCAAGGGCAGATAAGCGATGAGGGTTTCATTTCTAAAATCGGCCGGGCCTGAGATACCAAATTTGAAGCACTTTTCAAAAGCTACCAGGAGACAAAATACTTCAAATAAAACCAAACGAAGTAGATAGGCTATTTCCATCATTACGGTTACTGTATCGGGTCGAAGCTTCAAAATCTCGATTTTTGTTGTTTTATCTTATACCACAGTACACAGTCAAACCTACAAGTTGGGGGAATAAGAAATTATGAGAATTAGTGCATTGTAAAAAAAACATGACTTCTTAAAACTCAAGCCATTCGTGGTGCAGTAGTGCTGATTGCATGGTTTTTGGCTGTTTAGTTTTTCACCAAAAATTGTTTTTTTTTCATTGTAATTTCTCTTGTTATTTGATGTACAAACATGATCTTTGGACACAATATTCCAATCATGTAGATCTTCAAAAGGTGCCTCAAACTTTATAAGTTTGGCCCTGTTCATGAATTATAGATGATTTAGTGGAGAGGAGTCAAGGTTTTGTAGATTTTTTCAATCTTTCAACTTTGCACGACGATAAAATAACTTCTAGGCCCTAACTAAAAAAACTGAGGCAACCTATTTTTATTCAAATGGTAAAGTTCATTATTCCAAAAAAGCAAGTTTGTTTGATATAAACAGAGACTTTTCTAAATGACATCATTTATCTTCAAATAAATCGATTTTTGTAATAAATTCGAGAAAGCTATTTATTTATCTATAGAAAATGTATAGTTTGTATGGGTACAAAAAAGCACTGCCCCATAATTAAAATTGTGATACGTACACATACGCAACTGGGACCCGATACAGTAACCTTAACTAGCCCATGAAGAATATATTAATGAAAGTACTGATAGTACTGGTGTCGGGGTTTCCGTTAATCCATAAACTTAAAAAGTATGAATACCTAGATCTAACATCTTCTGCATTGCTATAAAACTTGGTTGTAAAACTTGTTATGCAATTATGTAAAAATGCATAGATCACTGGCAGCAGGAGTCTAATTACATTCAATAGAAATCAGTGTAATAAAATATCTTGTAGGGGCTCCATCTTGGATAAGAATCTGGCCAACTTTGCTTGTTGGATCTGGCAATTTATGAAATGTTTGCTAATAGTCTGTCTATGCTGATCAAGAGAAACTCTTTGTGGGGTATGTATTCACATATTCAAAGGCCAAATTCCAGGATTTTAAATCTGGCATCTACATAGTGCCTAACACCAAGTAAGGTAAAACAAGATAATCAACTCCAAGATTGTCAACTCCAAAATATTCAACTCCCAAGATTTCACAGCTCAAGACAAATGTGACTTTGATAAAAAAAATCTCAATTCAAATAGAGAGAAGAGGAACAAAATGTGTAGGCCTAATGCCCCTGAAGTACTGGGATAAACAAGTTTCCCCCGACTGCAGATATGCAACAAAACTTCATTTCGAAACATATTTCAGGACTTGGCCCATGGCCTATAACACGGATGGATGTAGATGACGACAATACCCCTAGTCTAAAACTGGTCGAGGGGTAACATTTTCCTGCCTGTTAAGGTAGCCACTTCGTCTCCTTGATTACCATTCACTTCGAGCAATCACTGGTTGGTCCCATGCTCATATAAATGGGTATCACTGCTGGAGTCTCTGCGGTTTATGAATCCATGAATGGAGAACAAAAAATGTATAAATAAATACAGTTGGACTTTTTCACTCTTGAAAATGACATAATGCACGATGAAATATTGAGTCTACCATGCATGCTGTCCCATTGTATTTTCGGAGTTACTTTTCTCCTTTATTATGGGAACAAAGTATTTCCCAAATCATACTGTCTTTCATTGAAGCTACAGTAGTTAGTAGTTACTTCTTTTTGGATTTGCCAAACATGCTTCAATATGTTTTTTTGTAAGTTGTCGAGAATAAGAAAGAAAGAAAATTCTGTCTTAATTGATGTTAATTTCTTCATGAAATAATTTTATTTAATAGATGAATCAACAGTCATTATTTTGATATGTATATAATATCACAGTACAGTACTGCCAGTATACATCAACAGTATGATGCATGTACAAAGTACCACACACACATATTATATAGAGATTAAATAAAATTAGTTAACAGGTAAAATATACATATGAATCTGAAATACATATTTTCTCAATCAGTAACAACATTGATGCAGCCTGACAGAACTATCATCCATCACATCGTCACAAACTACTGACTCATCACATTGTCAATGAACTCTGGCCAGAAATGATTACATCCAGTATGACAAGAAAAATTAACTGAAACTCATATTAAAGGATTGCTAGGACATTTAGTTACAGGTGTGAATGGGAGACTGACAAACACAGACTGACACATACTCCATGCATCTTTAAGTCAGAAACCAGGAAAAACACCCGCCTATCAGCACCTCCTTGCCGTCGTCTAATTCCACTGTGTTCAAAATATGTATCATTTTTGCAAATGGGACATTACTGTCCCTCATACTCGAGAACTTTTGCCTCCTATTGTATCGCAGAACTATGCCCCTGAGCATCTGGATAACTATCTTACAGAAATATCACTTTGGTGCTGGTAGAATAATTGGGTCTTTAGGGCACTGGTCCTCCCACGGCAGACAATGCTGGCACAGCGGTAAGGTTAACTGTTTGGTTCACTTTCTACTCTTTCATAACACAGAGTAGATTACGACTTTGCCAACTGTGATAGTACATTTAGATGTTTTGATATAGTACATGTATATAAGTATTCCTTGTCTGACACATCCTGTCAGTTACGTCAATAATTTCCCTCGTTCAGTTTGCAACAAATAGGACGGAGTACTGATGGGATTCTTATATTTGATTTTCTCAGTAGACTTTCTCACAGACCTTCATAAACTCAACGATCGCTCGTGATAAGTTATCATCAGGATTGCCTTCACTAACCACGACTGCCTTCCTCCCATACTCCTTAGCCTACAAATACACAAAATAGAAAGAAATCATATAAAAGAAAACATTTTCAAACTGAGTTACAAACATGGTGAACTTTTGCAGCAGAAATTCACTTGAGAATGCCTTCTGGCAGTACTGTATCATCAGAAACAATCAATGAGATAGTGTCTAAATAAACTTTCTGATAAAATGCAATACAAAAACATTCCGACTTCGCTGAGTTCACTTTCACAAAGAAGAACTAAGAGAGTGATCAAATGTGTGGAACTTTAGTCACAATCAAGGGGGACAACTCCCAAATTATGTCCCCTTGACCATGATCTTGATGGTGTGAATGTGTATCCGAGGATATGTAAAATTTAAATTAAGCGCAAAAAAAGAAGATATTTTCAGGTGAAGCTTGATTCACATCAACTGTATGAAAAGATTTCGCTATTGATTCCCAGGTGGCAAAACTCCATAAGACCTGGCATATTAGAAGAACAGAGCAGTACAAAATCATTTCCATATATGGATGAATAAAATTAATCTCTAGCTTGACAGGCGCTTTTTGAAAGAAACAAAATGATGATTGATGGAGGGGTTTTTTCTTCTTTTTTTTCGTGCATACCACATATATCCGGCCAACTTTTCTGGCAAACTGATGGAGTAGTTTAAAACAATTTACATAAAAACAATAATGTTCTTTGAGTTACATCAACAATACTATATCATGCAAATCAAACATCTCAGTGACTCAATGTCATCAAGAACATTATTTTGTAAAAACTTTGAGAGCTAAATGTGTAGAAATGAAAAAACAATTCGTAAAATTTTTTTACATTTTTTTGCTGTCAGTGATAAAAAGGGTTGATGCAGCGACAAAAATGACGCAATGAGGCATGGGAAGCTAGAAATATATTATATTCAGCCTATATTGTTTTCGCTTTGGCAAATGTATACATCTGGTGTTACCTTGTCCAAGTCATACAGGACATAGTACAGCATGGCTAAGGCGTGGGCTATCGTTGCCATATCCTGTGGTTTTCTGTTTGGCTGATGTTCCCTCATGTCAAAGATGGCATTCAGCACCTGAATGGCCTCTGCTTCCTGAGCCTCATCTGTAAAATACAGCAGGAAATTTAAGCTTCCAGTTTCAACATCAAGTTGTACAAATACAATATCAATCATGTGTTCACACCTATCATCCAGACTGCTGGAGTCAATGTTTTCACTGGGACTTGAAAATGGTGTAGAAACATAATCTTTACAAAAATGTTGCATCCTTCAGTTTATCAAAAGAAAATGTGAACCATATCTTCTTATTCATGGTAGGATTTAAACCAATGAACAAACAAACTTTACATTTTCATTTGTCTAGGAATGCTGCCTATGCTATTGCCAACAACAGCAACATAAGTTAGCTCAAATAATATCTTCATATCAATATATTCTAATTATGCAACCACAATATATGTAACGGACAAAATACAACTGACAACAGAATAAGATGTACATATTCGACTCGAGGAGCTGCCCAATTCAACATGGTTGACCCACCCAAAGATGTTCCGGGGATGCCCCATGCACAGAGATATTTGGTGACTGAAAAACATTTCAAGATTCACTTGCAGTCTGACTGATCTATTTAAGTTCAAACCAGTCTGACATGACAAATGGAAGGAGCCCAAGATAGCTGGATATCCAGGGATCATTTCATTCCTGATGTCAGATTGATTAGATTGGTCTGACAATAAGGGCTGTTCCATTTAAAAAGGTATGGGAGGGGCGGAAGGCAGCTTTAATTATACCCCACCACCCATAGAAATTTTATTGGCCTTCCCAATGTTGTAACATGGATTGAAGGGAATTTCCTTCTGTGACCCATAGAATATTCCTCCCCTCCCCTCCCCTTTTTTAAATGGAACAGCCCTAAGTGGTATGTACACTGTTGACTGGTCAGATCAGTCCTACTACCCCAATACATTCATTTATTCTGCAGCCATCAACTTTGAGAAAACACGGGCAAACTTTTACAACGATCACCCAACATGGCAGAAATCAGCTCTTGCTTATCATGAAAAGTTCAACAGTTCTCTTGCTCTGGGCACTCGCTGTTTTCTTGCATAAAATGGAAGTGGAAAGAGCCCATGTTCTCAACTGGTATATCTATTAATATATTACCTAGTCCATCCTCCTCTTCAAATGAGCTTTCCATGATGGTTGGTCCAATACCATTAGGGGTGACAGGTGTCTTTGTACGGATCTTTATTATTCTCATCAGGTGAGCATACCAGATATCAGTTACCTGCAATAAAATGAAATAACTTAATTTTGGAAGAGGAAAATATTTTCACTTGTACACTCAACTGGTTACGGTAATTTCCCTATTAATTCGCGATGTAGTGATGAAACTCACCACTCCAAAAATTGGCTACTTTCGAATTATTTGTTGAGCTAATTCCAGAAAAACGCGAGTGTTCGAATTAAATGTCGC
Source organism: Hanleya hanleyi (assembly GCA_036873755.1). Lineage (NCBI taxonomy): Eukaryota > Metazoa > Mollusca > Polyplacophora > Lepidopleurida > Hanleyidae > Hanleya > Hanleya hanleyi. The sequence continues at coordinate 2,857 of JAVTVY010032032.1, read as the reverse complement.
GCCGATTTTCACGGAAGATCCAAAATGGTGGACCGCTTTGCCGTGGTCGTAGTGATCGTATTTATTACCGTGTATTAACTTTGATATTTCATCATAGTTTCCATAAAAGGCAGTGTATGATCTCAGAAAATCTCCTCTACCCTGATAAAGGCGTCATTTGAGGAAGTCCAGCATATTGATCGAGTGACAAGTTCAGCAGCCCGTTCAGCAAGATCATGCAGATTTTTAAGCTGACGTCCGTAAATTCGCGTCCGTAATAACATCGTAAAAGTAGGCCAAAACATTGAACGTATTCCTTCCTTTTTGCTCAGTATTAGCTATGATCTATATTATGAAACCTAACTAACATGGAATTGAAAGAATATTCTGGAAATATAAAACTATACACGTAACACATATTAGAGTATTTCAGCGCTCACAAAACCCGGTCGACAATGGCGACTAAAAAATGACAACTGGCGACTGAATTTTTCAGTCACTCGCCATTGTGTCGATTAAAAAATTGAGTAACTCGCCAAAGTGGAGAGTGAATTTTTGATTAATGAAGTGTTTAGTTTATCAGGCAGCGAATCCAATCAGGCCTAAAATATACAGGAAATAATGACCGAGAATAATAACGACGATACAGACATGGGGAAGCTTAGTCTATTTATAGCGACCACGTGGTTTGATGTTATATCCGCGCTCTTGAAACCATGTGCAGGCGTGACACAATAAGATCACGTGCACGCCCTAGAAAAGTTCATCCACGACCCGCTGACTGTTCTCAGCCAATGAAATCATCGTAGTAAAATTAACGTAAACAAATTCTATGAAACAAACTTGGCGGGAATTTGCAAGTTCAAGGTCAACACTCCAAATGGTCCGTCAATGCGATGGTATGCCTGAAGCACGACGTGTGCGTTTTGACTTTAGTGTCGTTTCTAAAACAATTGTAGTCAAGTAAAACCAGCTCAGTAAATTTAAATGTTGAAAGACACACGTCATGTGGTAAAAGTTTGCAGAGAAGAGTTTGAAACTTTTGTTTCACCTGACCGACTTTTCATTCAAGCCATTTCGGATTTTTTACCGTATATATTTTTCCCGACTGCGGCGAAACGCGATCAAGTTAGGATAAAATTACAGGACTGCGGAGTTAATTGAATAATTTTTTTTCCTTATAGACTGTAAGTAATAGTAATTCAGTCTGATTATATTGTACCATTCCCTGTTGTTTCTCTGCGTTTACAAATGATAGCATACGGCGATATACTATACGAGATTCTAGTAACATATTCACTTAATTTACTTTCATCGGCACGAACTCCATGGCGAAAACGAGAGTGTTCGAATTTATTGTTTCACGGGTATATTGAAAATGCTCCCGTTTTTGTTTTATTAGGATGGACAAAATCACGACAGGAGAAAAATCGGCCGTTTTCGAATTACATTTGGAAGGTGAATTAATAGGGAAATTACCGTAACATTCATTAATATCCAGCATTAAGATTTCCCACCACTTTAAGATTTCCCACCACATTCTTTAGTAAGGTGGGAATCCTACAACATACATGGTCATATTGTTTTACTTAATTGCCTTAGAAAATCTGCACTTTTATAGTAATCGTTTAACGTAACTTGAACCATTTAGATGTGAATCTGTTCCATGCCCTGCTCTGAGAGTCAAACTAATGTGGAGTCACATGTTGGTAATCCCTGTAATAATTCAATCCCCTCATCGAAATTCAATCACCCCCAATTTTGGGGACAAAATTCAACCGGCTGTACCAAAAAATTTGATCACTCTAAAATTATTGAAATAAAGTAATACAGGATTATCTGCATGATTTTGGACCATTCTGTCAGCTTCTGTAGACTGTTCTAATAAATTTGATCACCCCCATTTTTTTATGTTTGGAAATTTTACTTCTGATTGAATTATTAGAGGGATTACAACACTTGCCGTTTCATTGTTAAACTGACTGATTGTTAAACTGACTGATTGTTAAACTGACTGATTGTTAAACTGACTGGCTTGTTAAACTGACTGATTGTTAAACTGACTGATTGTTAAACTGACTGATTGTTAAACTGACTGATTGTTAAACTGACTGATTGTTAAACTGACTGATTGTTAAACTGACTGGCTTGTTAAACTGACTGGCTTGTTAAACTGACTGGCTTGTTAAACTGACTGATTGTTAAACTGACTGGCTTGTTAAACTGACTGGCTTGTTAAACTGACTGATTGTTAAACTGACTGGCTTGTTAAACTGACTGGCTTGTTTTCACATTTACTTATTTTCCAGTTATCATTTATAGCTGACAACCATGAAAGGGACTGTATATGCACAAAAAAAATTAAAATCATTTTAATCATGCATACAGTATTTCCAACATCAGTGAATGTTCACTTGAAAGCAGATGAAGGCCTACCTGTCTATATAAGGAATCAGCCACATCCATCTTCCCCTGTCGGAAAAATACATTGGCCATATGGAAATATCCCCCAGCTGTACGTATGTCATCTGTCCCAAAGTCTTCTGATGCATGGTATATCTGAGGAATAAATGATACTAATAGTCTGTGATATCACAAATTAACAAAGCTATCAACTCTCCTTACAGTCCAGAATATTGAATTAAAACCAAACAGTAAATGCCTGGATTATTTCTTATTAAAATGAGCACAGCTGAAAATATATAAAAAGAAATGAACAGTAATAATTATTACATTTAGTTGTACAGTCCACAATATTATCTTTGGTAATGTTTACTTCTTTCTGTTTAATACATTTTCACATCTGTTATGTTATTTAGATAATTATGTTAGTGAAAAACTGCTAGACATCACACCTTTGTGTCTTGGTTGAATGTTT
>JAVTVY010032031.1:0-12654 GCA_036873755.1 Hanleya hanleyi | reverse complement strand
TGATCCAACCAATGGCAGACATACAACTTTACTCTGGAGTTATTGATAGACTACATGTTAACAAGAGTAATGTAAATCAGCATAAATTAGGGCTAATGTATGCATACTAGAAGATCCCATTTTAGCAGACTGATGGCGTATCAGACCTGAAAGTCTCAAATTGGAGAGATATGCAAGAGGTATGAAAAAGGCACAAATCAAAAATAGATGGATCATAACCTGTCAGTCTCATTCACTGGCTTGCAATAGTTTTCGAGATACGACTAGGAGAGACCGACGGCCTACGGCAAGGGTCAAGCCAGAACTTCCAAGCCCGCAGGCTGAAGAATAAAAACTGACCAAATGTTTGCAGAACCATAACTCTGGAACCAAATGTGGTAAACACTTTTAGTTTCTTGCTTTATCCAGAGGAAGTTCATTCTCAAGTGAATATGTTTTCTCTTCGTTGCTCTAATGGACTTTACGATATCGATTAATCAAAACAGTTTTATTTTCAACCAATGGGTTGAGATTGCCAAAATGGGTGAACATACATTCGGATTCAACGCGATCAAGAATAGTGAGAGTTCAGATCTCACAACTCACCTCACAAAGGAAAACGAATAGGTTTTGGTTAAGTCTTCGTGAGCTTTCAACCCGTTTTATCTATTCGTAGCTTCTGTGATGGGTATTATTCGCCAGATTTAGTTCACACGCACGGTCCGCATCGCACAACCAGTGAAGTTGAAATTCCAGATGGTGATTAAGGTCAGCGCGATATAATTCATATCTCTTAACCCTACCTGAACCCCCCCTCCCCCCACCTTGTTGTTTTTTTGCTCATATCTCCGGAACGACAAAAAATTGAGAGCTGAAACTCCATGACGTTTTCGATTATCATATTGGGGTCATTTTGAGTCTATTTGCATAAATTCAAAATAGCGGCCATGTAGGGTACCAGAAAAGCAATGTTTTCGTCATATTTCTTCAAAAATTTAGCTTTTCTGTGTGAAAAAGTGGGTAAACACTTTCTTATTTCATATCAGTTTATTAATTACTATTTTATCATGCAGTTTTGCGAAGCAAAAACAAAAATTCGCAAATTCTGACGAAAAATGGTTCAAAAACGCTCTTTTTGAAAATGACGTCACAGTGACGTCATCATGGCGGCCATCTTGGATTATTTTACATTTTCTGGTAGAGCTTGACCCAATGATATAGAGTGTAAGTTTCAGCTCTCTAGCCATAGCGATAGCGAAAGCATAGAGGGGGCACTTTCCGCCCCCCCCCTCCCAGGCTGCGGTATACCCCAAATCGCCCAGGCCAGATAGGGTTAAAGAAGTCGATTGGCCAATGTTCCGGCCGCAATCTTGAATTGATGCTAAATTATTGAAAGATTTTCTTCTTCAGAACCGCTGACACGACAAACGCGATATTTGGTATTCTTGATCAAAGAGTCATGGTCTCTAACAGTTCCTCAGACAGTGTATCTCGGTTTCTTTGAATTTGTCGCAAACAGAGACCGGACTGGTACTGTTTCTCGATATGGTCACGCTTGGGACGCGACTAACGTGAGTTTTATTTCAAAATATCAATCGGCGCTTCTGTAATAGGACCTTTGGCATGATCAAAGGGGAGCAAGAACATGTATACTTCATAACCCTTGTGAACTTTGAGAAACAAACACGCTCTACTCAAGGCTAATACTTCGCACAAATTGGTCAAACTGGATCAGCTTGGAATGAAGGTATTTCGTATCATTTATCATGAAACTTGAACAATTTGTCGAAGACGAGATACAGACTGAAAGCGGAGACAAAAAGTAAGCATGGGAATATAAATTCAGCCTTCGAATTTTAATACTCACAGCCGCAAACTCACGCATTGAATGAAGTTCATCACACAGAATCACCCGAACGTTACACGACTGGATTTGATCTGTTCTGGCATAAACGTATGCCCTCAACCACAACGTGTTTTTGGTAGTGGGCTCGCATTGACAGGCCGCAAATTGTGAAAACTTGGACGTGCATATTCTGATTACTTTTGATTCTTGGTCAACGGTGTAAAAACTTTCTTGTTCGTGTTCAGAATCGCGTTGTGGAATGCTAACAATACTGTCGCCATGGTAACTATACACTTGAATGTCATCCGAATGTAACATTTTGCACATTGGAAGGAAAATGGTTACTGGTTTCATGAACCTGGCGAATCCCACTTGACACGTAAGTTCTAAAACTGGACTAACAAAGTACTGGTCCTTTCGCAGTCCAAATGTGTCCCGGTAACTGTGGACATCGCAAATAGTCCTTTGGGTGATCTTGCTGGAGTCACTGTATGCAACAGCGCCAACTGGAATTGAAATCTTTATATCTGACCCAACGTTTGAAAAGATGCCCCCATCATAGTTGCAGATATGGGTAACAAAGTCCAGAATTTCTCTAGGTACGTGTTCAAACGTTTCACCAGCAGGTGTCTGTTCATCAGAATCTATCACGGGAAAATCTACAATGGAATATGGCAGATTAATAACTACTTAATATACCTCAAATGTAAAGTTGCACTGTTGCAACTCTTGTTCGAGAGGTCGGCATGTGTATTTAGGGGAGGAGTTGGATGGGAATGAGAGGGGTGAATTGACGTTGTGTGAGGGTTGACGTAAGATAAAATGAAGACAACTGTAAACTTGAAAATGCTCTTTGATCGGCGTATATATGGGCAGAATTAAGGACGCATTCTAATTGTCTCCCTCTGATACCACGTGTCCTGCAAGTCTATCAGCTTTGGTACCTTATGTAATTTGCCGGTGAGGCATACAACACAATAAATCACTCACCGATTCCTGGCTCCAAAGATCCAATTGGTGGGGTCTCCGTTGTGCTGCAAACATCTCTGCCCCCCGTAATTATGTCCGGTACCGAAATAATAGGCATGGCATTCCGTCCACTGTCCGTTGTGGAGGAAGTCGTTTCTTGCGTCTTAACGGTCGCTTGACCTTGAGGTATTTTCTCAATCTCAAGAACTGCAAAATGAGAGTAATGTTCGTAAAACATTATCAAGTCTTATTAAAAAAACCTTTTCTGAATATTTTATTATTCGATATTTTCTCTCAAAATTTAATTGGTATGATGGAAAGCAATTGATTTTGGTAAAATACTTTTATGCCATTTCAGGCAAGAAAAGGAGGAGGGAATTTGGCTTAATGTCACACTCAAGTTTGTTTCACTCATATGGTGACAGTCAGTTTGGTTGGTGGAGGAAGCCGGAGTACCCGGAGAGAACCACCGCCCTTCGGCAGGTAACTTACAAACTTTCACACATGGACCAGCTGGGCTCGAACCCGTGCCGGTTCAGCGGTGTGAGGCTAGCGGTCACCAGCGAGGCGCCTTAGACCACTCGGCCACCGAGGGCCCCCAGGCAAGAATGAAAGTACTCAAAGTACTGATGTCTGGATCGCCAATAATGGATTTAAAGTTTCAAAACGTTTCAGCTGGCATGTTTCAGCCGATAGCAGATGTATGGATAAATGTGGAGATTTTCTCCAATTTGTGGACGAGTCTGTTTGGGAGATCACAACTGGAACACAGTTTAGTCTTCAAAGAAGTGAATTTGTGAAGGCGGCTCATTTAGAAATATGCTTGGTCTTCATGGTAGCAAGAAACTATCTACAGTAATATGCTTAAAAGTGGATCGTCTGCGTCGATGTCTTCTACCAGTTTTTGCGAGCAGATTTTCATAATTCATGCAATTTTATTGTGACAAAGCGACAAATACGCGAGGAGATTGGATAGTTTTATTAACTAGTTTTATTAATAGTTCTGTGTAGCACAGATATTTGCAAGAGCTGCATGAGTTTGCGTTAAGTCCCCATTACTTATATATGCCTGCATGGTGTTTATAGTAAATTTGTTTGTTGACAACGATAACGTTGGAGAGACAATTTTTGTGAAAATTCCTGTTGTTGTTGCTGTACGATCATTGCGTATATAATTTAGTTTGAAAAAGTTTGAAAAACACCACCAACAACAAAACTTTTCGAAAGCGGTACCTGCAAATTCTGTTGTTTCCGCTTTCGGAAAGTTTTGTTGTTGTTCAAACTTTTTGAAACTAAATTATATTCGGTGAGCAGAGTCCCCCGGAATACATAAATTTGCACTGGACAGGATCCGGTCAAGTTCACAAGACGAGAAAAATGTAAATACTATTGTTGTTGCCTCGACACATATCTCCTCTGGAAATATATTTCCATGCAGTATGCGTACACATTAAAATAGTAACGAACGCCGACTTCACGGGAAAGAACGTACGAGTGTTGAAAACTGGGGTCTTCATAATCCCAGAACCTGAATGCGACACTCAGATCAAGGAACAAGATTTGCAACGTATGATCGTACAGCAACATTAACAGGGATTTTCGCACAAATTGTCTCTCCAACGCTATCGTTGTCAGCAAACAAATTGCGAACTATAAACACCAGGCATATATATTATAAGTAATCTGACTTACCGCAAACTCAGACAGATGCAAACCCGCACTCAGACGGCAAACACCACGAGGTGGACAGCTTACCATATTACCAGGTCATCAATTTACATTTACAACAGTCTACGGTGACAGCACAACGCTGACATGAGTTATCGCCTGGTGGGCGCTGAGAACCGGGTTTGAGCCGATCGCCCGGAACCAAAGAACAAAAAAATAGTCCACGGATTCAAGCAATCCCGGGGCGAAGAAATGAATATGAAATACACTCAAATTCAGATTTCGTTTTATTTCTAGTTAACATGAAACGATTACGACTGTTTTTTCTTCATCTTCTGGTTAATACCCTGCTATAAGACTCAAACACAGTGAAAACCACTGGCGGAGTGATACAGGTCAACCCAGGGTCACAGCATTATAGTGCACGTACACATTTGCATATATTTCGTGAGTGGCAGCATAGTCTGGTCGCACCGCTACGCGGTGGCGATCCAGACAAAAACTAGAGGCCACGGCCACATGCACTTGATCCCATCGGCCTAGTGTGAACTTGCCGTCCCTTTCACATGAGCAATATAAATCTCCGGTATAGACAGATGAAGGGCATTCAATAAGGGCAAACATAAGTAGTTCAGAGAAAAACAGTCATGTTTATTTGTAGAGACAACTAAATATAAAAGGGGCGGGCATCCACCAACCACCCGATCTGATGAGAGAAGCATTGAAGTGGCTCTCAATTATGTGTAAGGAAATGTTCACATGTATTGTTGGTCGATGTAAAATGTTAAAGGCATAGTACAATAGGCCCAGGTGTATTATACAGACAAGGGACATATTTACCAAATAGAAAAACATGGGTCTGTGCCTGATAAATTGAAACCTTTTGGGGTTGCAATTATTCAAATATTGCAGACAACACACAAATTTCAGCTTCTGCCATGATATATTGGAGATATATATGCTCAAAGACAATATATGAGGGTCAGACGAGGGCTAGTTTGGGAGATGGACGGTGCGGCTCGGCGACCTGGGGATGGGGACATGCTCTCCTTGAGGGTAGTGGTAGGTGTGCTGACATGAAAGCAATAGAAAGCTCCCTGTACATGAAACAATCACACTGACAACTGCATGCCATCATCTGTCAGTCTGAAAAAAAACACAAGGTGGAATTCAATTCAATTAAGGAAACTGATCATATGCACAGTGTGCACCCAAACTTTAGGAACTCCGTTGTAATTAACATAGTAAGTTACATGAAGGCGCCACCTTCAGGCAGATGTTGCTGAAATGCGATACCGACTGGCGCCTTATAGCAAGGAATGCGTATGCCGAATTTCGGAAGAATCCAACAAAGCGTTAGGAAGTAATCATTCGAACAGACATGCACGGACATCCACGGACATGCACGGACACATAGAAGCAAGAACCATTTTGACCCAGTGGCGCCACCTTCAGGCAGATGTTGCTGAAATGCGATACCGACTGGCGCCTTGTCGCAAGGAATGCGTATGCCAAATTTCGGAAGAATCCAACAAAGCGTTAGGAAGTAATCATTCGAACAGACATGCACGGACATCCACGCACATGCACGGACATGCACGGACACATAGAAGCAAGAACCATTTTGACCCAGTGGCGCCACCTTCAGGCGGATGTTGGTGAAACGCGATACTGACTGGTGTCTTGTCGCAAGGAATCCGTATGCCGAATTTCGGAAGGATCCAACGAAGCGTTATGAAGTAATCATTCGAACAGACATGCACAGATATGCACGGACACATAGAATCAAGAACCATTTTAAAGTCCCCGGCCGCGTTGCGGCGGGGGACAAAAACTCTGGCGCTGAATGTATGTGGATATTGAAAAAATCAAAATGTCTTACGGAAGAACTTGATGCTAATGGTCACACATCGTAGCGAAATGTATCCACATGGGATTTCTGGATTCTCGATAACAGAATCCCTCATCAGGACCTTATTGACCGCCTATGTCCATTAATAGTATCTGTGTTCAAGAAAACTGACCGTAGAAAAATTAATGTCAGAAGCCATAAAACATTATTTAGCTCTACTACATATAACAGATTTCATTCATGGAATGTTTCTTTCTTGATAGAGTTGCTTCAATTTCTCATTAAAAATATCTACGTGAAACTTGCCAAACAATGTATCAACAGCATATAGGTATTCCAATGAGTACTAATTGTGCACCCCTGTTGGCTAACCAATATTTGTTCTCCTGTGAATATGACTATATGAAGACACTATCAAAAACCGATCAATTCAAAACCCGTTCCCTGCCATTCATCATATGCTATATAAATGATCTTCTCGCTGCGGATAATCGCTATATAAATGACACAGTAAAGGATATATACCCACCTTCACTAGATTTGAAGGTTAACTACAGATAGCCCTACCGTCGTTCACATTCAGACCTTTTTCTCTGTAAAAATGAAGCGGGCCTTCTCTCTCGTCGATTTTATGACAAAAGAGGTGATTACAGTTTCGACATCGTAAACTATCCCTATCTCGCCTAGTAGCATTTTCTAGATCCTGTGTTAAATGTGACGTTCAACGTCACCATACAAAACATTGCAGAAACTTGTAAAACATGGCTACATCATCAAGCGCCTTCACTCGAAGTTTCGCAAGTTTGGCGACACATATCGCATGCTGATAACAGAATACGAACGTAGCGTGCAAGATCTATGGCGGTACGTTTCGTAACTTGTGTCTAATTCCGCTTAATCTGGAGCTAGGGTCTGTATGAATCTATGCTTTTCAAGATCCTCGTAGTGTTTATATGAACAGTTACTATCAAAGCGTGGCCAAATAACGACTTCACAACGTATAGCATATGGATTGAGAATACAGATCAGCGATACGGATTTGATATTTTTGGAACATCAAGATGTCTTGCTAGCATCATTGAAAACAGTTGACTGGTTCTGTGTTGCAGGAAATTAGCCTAATTTTATGTATTCTTTGATTCATCCCTTTAATGTGGTGCTAATGCTATTATAAAAATTAGGTCTTTGGATTAAGGACACGGAAATTCTTCAATGGATCACGTTTGAAGAATTGTGAGAAAATTCGCCCCCGTGTAGGATTTGAAACCGAAAATGCTTCGGTTCTGAAACAGAGGTGTAATTGCTCTGCGCATGGTCGCAGTTACTGCTGATTTATTTCTTATAGATAGTAAAATTATACTTTAACATAATAAGCTAACCCTAGAACACTAATAAATTACGAACTATAGTGAATGATTGAAGAATTGCAAGATTTGAGCAGTAAAAGACATTACACGTTTGAAGGAATATTGAGGAGCTATCACTTCCTTCACGATTTTGCAAAACCTCCACGTTCCGAACCCTGTGGAGCTCAATATATGTGCTATGCAGACCGTTATGTAACTCTCTCCAGAACACTCCCTTTGAAAGCCAATCTCTATGTTGTATTCTGTCCAATTCACGTAAAGTACAAATTTGAATAACTATACCAACTGATTACCGGGCTGAGTATCTCGAATGTTCCGTTTGTTTTTAACAATAGCAATGCTCCAGCTGCGTTGCGTTATGTTGTTGGTACTGCTAAATCCCTGCCTTATTCTCTATTATCACGTTTATTAGTGTATGCATTGTCTACGTATTGTTTTTCTTTTGCGATTACCCTCTATCTTAGTTTTTGTCCACAATTAGACGGCTCGATTTGCATATAATTTCTCAGTTTTCATTGCTTGTACGTGTAATTTGGATTATTAACACATTTAAAAAACATCGTGTAAGTATTTTACTGGTGTGGTTCAATATGTCTAGAATCGTGTTGTAACGTAACGTGTGCCGTGGAGGTTAGGTCGCCAAAAAGCATTATTTACAAGTACTGGGTTCTGTCACTGGTTCTGGCCATAACTGAGGAACCCTGTCAACAGGGGAGATTAGGGGGCAGAGCTCACTTCCTGCAAATATGACGGTCACAAACATAAAGGTATACAACGGTGTATTCAGCATAGGCGCGATGTACATAAGACATGTGAACCGCGTAGGTTATGCAGAGTTAGAACTGAAAACATACAATTTACAATATAAAGGATACACATTTTATAAATACATTTTGATACCCTCTTGGCCCTGCCTGGCGCTGCCCCAATACTGCCCAGACATTGTCCTAGTAATGTCTCGGCACTGCTACATCGCTGACCTGACACTGTCTTAAACACGTATTGAGCCTCCCTGCAGCCCTTGTCGGTTGTAGCATGTTGTGGAGCTGATGCCATATGATCATGATTGCAACCGAAATCTCAAATATGGTATTTCGCCTGAGCTATAAATGTTTATACTTATTTGTTTGGTTTCTTAAGCTACACTGTAAAGGATATTCATAAAATCGAAAACTAATATATGCGTTTGGCCAAGCATGAATCAATTTGTATATGAAGCAAGCTCTAAGCGAGAAACATGACCATTATGGTGAATGGAACACATGACCCTCCGACACCATGGAGTGTTCCTGTTATGTCAGTTATGCCGATCAATAGGTATATCTTCATCAATTGCTTCTGTGGAGGACGATCCTCTTATTTGATGTTGCAATTTTAATGGAACTCTGGCTTAGGTTTGTCAATAAAAATGTTAGCGACAAGAATGAGGAAGTTTGGATTTGGCCGTCTTTCTTTCGTGTTTGCCTGAGGCTTACACAACTTGTATGTTCATTCGGTGGGTTCACAATCATATGAGAGAATAAACTGAAAATTTAGCTACCTTTCTCATCTACTTACATGCATATCTAAAAACGTTGTGCATTCAAGAACATTTTCTGCAAAAAAGCATAATAACGAAGTGATATCTCTTATTTGCATTGAGCGAGCGAATTTTATTGGAGAGTCCGGATTGGTGAGCTTGTAATATGTGCATTTTCGTGACATGCCTTCTCGTATCATACTGGTCCACCCATATAAACCTCTGGCGACTCAATTGCAAGAACCCATTTCAAGTTTCACATGTATCAATACTCAATAAACAAACCTACCAACAGTCAAACTGAGGCTAAAACTTCATTCATTCAACATGACCCGTGAACGTTGAAACAACTCTCAAAGTGATTAGATTTTCACAGTAAATCGACGTTGATATATTACTGTTGAACCAGCGTTTAACGGCAGACAGTGGAGCAACCTTGAAAATGCCACCGCTGAATCAGCGTTGGAAGGTCAACGATGGTCAGCGTTAAACAATCAACACTGAAACAACGCAGAAAGGTGATTGAACTGAGCTAACGTTCATACAGTTGGCCACCACATAGTGTTATTCGTGATAGCTTGTGAACATTCGCATGAATCTTTGTTTTCTATAACCATACGTCACGCTTGACTATATTATACTTTTGATGCCGATTAATATGTCATTGATAATCAAATTCCCATCTTCATCGTCGAATCAGGGCAAACAACATTCAGCAAATTTGTAAGCGACCACTTACCTGATGCCTCGATCGAAGTACATTGTGCACATAGTTCAAATTGCGGCTTCTCAGTCTGTTGTTCATCTGAAAGAGCCCAAATAAATGTTATAAATCAATCATTCCCAAGCGGATATACACGAATCAGGTAATTGTGTTAAGGAGATGATGCGTTCAAACTATAACTTATTTGGTCTCTTTGTGAGTTATTGTAGATTCTCATTCGAATTATCCGGCCACTACAAATCTATTGTTGATTATCGGACTTGATCAGATTTACATAGCTACTCACTGGATGTGTTTATAAAAGAGCCAGGCATCGCCGTATGAGCTGAAGACTTCGCAGCATTTTCTTCTCCTGTGCCCCATATGAAACACACAGATCATAGTTGTGAATACATTGTTCTCAGGATAATTATAAAATCTTGATTTAACAATTTAAGTTTGGCCTTATTTAAATAATAGTCGATTCGACTGATGTGCGGATGATGGACTAATGGAGCGAAGACAAATGTTAAAATATCCAGTATACACAAATGGATAAGACTGGTGGCTTGAGTTAATGACCAAAATGATACAAATCAAACACAGACCGAAGATAGGCTCGATTATCAATTATATTAGTGGATAAATTTTATTCAAAGATCTGATCTCAGTCTAATGTATTATAATCCATCCTTTCTGCAATAGAAGTTTGATGATAAAATCACCCTTGGGTGAGAAAACGTCTTTTGTAGAAAGGATGGATTATAAAAAACTTCTATTGCAGAAAGGGTGGATTATAATACATTAGACTGAGGTCAGATCTTTGAATAAATAGTACATACATATATTCTCCATCAAGTTGTCGCTCACATTCTGCTTGATAACGCGGATAGAATCTACCAAGAAAGGTCGTTCGAATAGAGAATTCGTTTTCCATTAAATTATGTTCTCTGATTTATTTTCCCTTGGATTCTACAGCAGAACTTAACCCTAATGGTAATGGTGGGTCGAGGTCATTTGTCGTTACCCATTGGTGTAGAGAGATGAAACTTTGCGCACTACATATTTCCGTCAATGTCTATGAGAAAACGTAAAACAAATCCAAGACGTTGACAGTAACAGAGAAAACGTTTAAAACCGCGCATTGACATTTCGAATACGCATACGACCGGAAGTGACCGCTGACCCTGTGCTTGGGCAAACTATGGCGCATACCAATGCGCGGAGGATCAAAGGTGACTTTCGGTTAGGTGACCGAAAGCCGATATGACTTCACACAAGTCATATTCAAATTGCAAAGGGCAATGCATCGTTTTGGGCCCTTTCTACACGAAGAGTTTATTTTCATAAATCCGGTGGTTGACCCTACAAACAGACCCACTTCTCAGCAACGGTACTCATTTATTATCCAGTACTGCACGAGGTCGGCTCACTACCATCGCTCAAGCATGTCACGAGTCCTACGAGCCGTCCTTCCTCTTACACCCGAGGTAAGGTTACACGTCTATGAGGATAAAATCCCCACTGTGGAAAACCGGGACGTGTGCTGGTCGGGCGCTGACTGAACATCGAAGACGGTGACCCTACACCGTGACGACTGAGCAAAATTTACCTAAGCGTTAATCAGAGAACCTCATCGGCCTGGAGAATATCATATACGTACCCCGCAGTCATTTCTTCGCACGCGTGGGACGTACCCGCGACCCAACCAAAGGTTTCACCCTCGACCCTGATCTATGGACGGTTCGAGAAAGTGGTGCCTCTTGTGCCTGGTCGCGAGCTATGAAGGAAGCGTTGACCGAACTCGAGGATCAAATGATCCGACGACATAGGCTAGCCGGCTATGCTCAGTCAATCCATTGACAATTGCGACTATAAAAGGGAGAAAGCCGACCGCAAGCGTCATTCAATATGAAGAGCATACGTTTTGGAGACGTTGTATTGTCTCCACCGCTTGTCTTCACCGTCTTTTCTGCATTGTCGGTCCTCCGTCGCACGGCCAAGCCCCTGGGTATAAAACTTGATGAAAATCCAAGACACCTGAACTTCACGTCGAGCGGCCACCTGAACTTCACGTCGAGCCGCCTGCCACCATTTCCATTATATAGACACCCAATGGCGAACAGATTTGGCCGCCAAACATAAGGATGGTAATCGAAATATCTCGACCTGCAACTGTTGCGTGGGTCATATTCGTGTCGACGAATACGGAGGGAAATCTGGTGGTTGCGTTCAAGCGCATCTTCGAAAAAGGGTCGCATATCACTGTATTTGCATACCGTCCAACGCAGGAAATTTCACAGCAGACCCCTCCAATAGATTGTGAAAGCCCAGCAAGACTAAACTGTGAAGTCGTGTGGCTCATTTCCAGTCTACGAGTTGTCACAGCGAAACAGCTCACCAATTACCAATATACGAGTTGTCAGAGCATTTCCATCATAGCTCTTTCGATTTGTATCTAATACCGCTTATGCCGGTGCTAGGGGCCGTGTGGTCATATCATCCAAGTTACCACATGATCAGGTACAATAAAAGCGTACCTGAGATGCAATACATATCACGAATCGTTAGATTTAATGGTGAGTTTAATTGTTGTCTGTATAGGGTTAGGTCCTTCTGCTGGAAGTTTCGTCTGTGAGGCTTGCCCTCTGTAGAAATCCTCGTGATTGTAGTGTTGTGGTTTGTAAATATGACGGAGAATGAAGCGCCGGTGTAGCAATAATGGTTGTCCCGCAGTATTGGTTGTCCGAA
>JAVTVY010032030.1:0-12528 GCA_036873755.1 Hanleya hanleyi | reverse complement strand
GGTAGCGTGTCTGGCGTGGTATAGGGTCGAGTATTCTGATTCTGGACGTTCTTATGGACCGACGCTGATGATCTTCATCATGTTCATCTCCATTTCTGAAAGTATATGATGAAAAGTGTGTAGTATTCATTTTTGTGAGTGACATTATTCGTGTGCGTGGTTGTTTCTTGGACGTGTGCTAATGATTTATGTCCTTGATTGTTGAATTGGTAGCGGCCTTTAGGTTTTAGAGACGAATGTGGTTACCGGCCCACACGGAACATGGTATCTCCGGTGCCCACATTGGCTATTTTATTGCGAAAGAGAGATTTTTGGCCAATATTGTCGCAGGGATGTTGATTGGTCTTGGCCTCCGATTTTTTAGACTAATGTGGCAACCGGCCCACACGGAACATGGTATCTCCGGTGCCCACATTGCCTATATTTTATTCCAAAAGAGACATTTTGGCCAACGCTGAGATAGTTAGTTAGTGATGCGCATGCACGGGGGTAGTATTAGATACTGGAATAATAGCCAGCAGTTTTGATAAAATTAATTAAGGACTTGAATACCTGTTTTCTAATGGGGGGCTTAGGGTTTAATATCGCTGGTAATGTTAAGGGAGTGTTGAGTTTTTTAAATTCGTTTCTAAGTGCCTCGCGTTGTGGGTAATGTTTTGGGCATTCAAGTAGGGCATGTTCTATTGTTTCTTCTACATTGTTGCATGCGGTACAGAGTGGTGAGGTGTTTTTCAGAAGCATGGACAGATGTGATTTAAGTCCGGTTTTGCCTAGTCTTAATCTTGTGATGATGCGGTCATCACGCTTATTGTCTAACTGGAATCCTTGGACTTGTCTTTTCTCTCCATCAAGAATCTTATGTAACCATCGTCCACGTTCTTCTTCGTTCCATTCCTTTTGCCACTTGCTATCTATTTTGCGTCTAATGATAGTGTCGAGTTCTTTACATCCTAATCCTATTGGCACATCGTGTGTAGTTTTGGCAAGACTGTCTTTGGCAGTTTTATCGGCTGCTTCGTTGCCTCTGATGTTGACATGCTAAAATGGCGTCTATACCCTCGTTGTGTATTTGTGTACAGATACATTGTATTTTGTGTATGAGATCAGGTCTACTGTCAGATATAGAATTTTCAATGGATGTGAGTCCACTAAGGGAGTCACTGAGTATCACCGCACGGATTGTTTTGTGCTCGATGATCCATTCGAGAGCCTTAATTATAGCAATCAGTTCACTAGTGTATACAGACATATTGTCTGGAAGTTTGAAACCATTTCGTATGTTGAGCTCAGGTATAACAAAAGCTGATCCTGTGTTATTACTTGTGTTTTTCGATCCGTCTGTATAGATTTTTAAGTAATTTTTCCAGTTTTGGTTGATATATTCAAGGGTGGTGGCTCTTATGAAGTCTGGGTTGTCCTTCTTTGTAAGGTAGTCGTGTATACTTGTGTCCACGTGGGGCGACTCTAATTCCCAGGATTGTTTTTCTTTGGTCATAAATTATATATAGTCCAATTAATCAATGAATCGCTGTTCTGTTGATTAATCCACGCTTCAACTGAGCAGAAATGCGACTTCCCGGGCGCCCGTGAATACCTATAATTCTTGGCGGCGATCCTGTAGACTGGATACCCATCTCTATTAATAACGTTGTGATACTAGATATGCAGCGAAGGATGACGTAGCGTAATGTGGGTTAGGTATCCAGACTAGCGATCCTGTCGAACGGAATTGCCGGAGGTAGCCGAACGTAACGTCGGCCGGTTCGTTGACGTCACAATGGGCAATGGTTGACCCTTCTGTGACTTTCCGCTTCAGTTAACTGATATCGATATTATACGTGGCGAGGAGAGTTTATTGGACTATTTCAACTGAAATATAAATGGGGTGCTCAACATGCTTTCTGCCATCGCGGCCTATGTTGTCATATGTGTGGCAGTCGCATTTAGCGGTTGGATTAGAGATGGGGTCATAAAGATACATGAAGACGATTATAATGTCTCCAGCCTCAGAATGGGGTGGTTTGTAAGGTAGGTGGTTCTAACCCTCTATCTACAATCGAAATAACATGGGATCCATATCATTAATATACCTTCACCTGTTAACAGGTAATGTTAATAATGACCACAACATTATATAATGACCTCAAGTTCAAGCTAAATTCAAAGACAGTGTGCGGTTAATTGGCTATTGTGCACGCTTAAAACTAAGTGTGTCCACTTAAAGAGCTGTCCCGGTGGACACATTTAAAGGGTTATTTCAACACTTTACGAGTAAGTTTCAACACTTTAGTTTTAAGCGTGTATAGGCCTAGAGGTTTCTGTGATTTTGCCCATGCATCGTCCCAGTTAGACTGAATCAACTTTACTAACGTAAAATAAGATATTTTCAAATGAATTAACGTAAAATGAGCGCATGAACGCAGCATGTTCTGTCTTTTTATATATTTTTTCCGTCCGTACACATTCCAACTCTTTTTTGAATAGTTAATATTTTAATTTGATTTAAGGGATATCGATAACTTTCATTTATCAAAAGTCACTCGGTTTATCACACAAGACCGACTTTTGTAGATAAATGAGCCTTCATATCAGTTGAAACTGAGTAGTGGACTTTGTATTCCCATCAAAACTGTCATCAACAACTAACATTTCAGAGATATAAGAGAAAGCCTGCAATGTACAGTTGATATTCAAAAGAAACGTTGGATTGGAAGATTTTTCCTATCTGTTAACATGGAAGTTTGGCACTTATCTCTATTGCCCCAAATCGATATGGCGAATGGCCTATATTGTCTGTGGCTAATATTGTAATCAGTAATACCAGAAGCAAATGAACTAGAAGTGTGTATCATTAGATTATACCAGCTAGAAGACACTGACACTCGTCAAACAGCCTACACCCACGCATTGCTCCCACGCCCGGTTCTTTCACTTCGTTACATCTTAATACATTGATATCTATCTCGTATCTTATTATTTATGTTTGAAACTTTTCTTGGACTCGTGAATATGCGTATTCTTTTATATTAACACGAACGCATGTATGAATTGAATTTGGCCATGTGTACTATTATCTAAAAATTAAAACTTATTTCCATTTGGAAGGGCGTTCAACTTACTTAAGGAAACGGTCTTTTCATTGCCTTCGTTGATGGAAGCCCTTGGATACACAAACGAAGATAGAAAGGCTTATTACTGCTGTCATCATGAAGGATGTAGTTGTGGGAGGATGATCTCCCAATGTCCTCTGTGTGGAGAGCCTTGTTCAGGGATTGTTACCTGGACTATTGATAATGTTGAGCAGAGTCTACAGGTAAGTTATTATTATACACATGGGCTCGTTCAGGGATTGTTACCTGGATTATTGATAATGTTGAGCAGAGTCTACAGGTAAGTTATTATTATACACAGGGGCTCGTTCAGGGATTGTTACCTGGACTGTTGATAATGTTTAGATGAAGTTACAGGTAAGTTATTATTATACACAGGGGCTCTTTCAGGGATTGTTACCTGGACTGTTGATAATGTTTAGATGAAGTTACAGGTAAGTTATTATTATACACAGGGGCTCTTTCAGGGATTGTTACCTGGACTGTTGATAATGTTTAGATGAAGTTACAGGTAAGTTATTATTATACACAGGGGCTCTTTCAGGGATTGTTACCTGGACTGTTGATAATGTTTAGATGAAGTTACAGGTAAGTTATTATTATACACAGGGGCTCTTTCAGGGATTGTTACCTGGACTGTTGATAATGTTTAGATGAAGTTACAGGTAAGTTATATTATACACAGGGGCTCTTTCAGGGATTGTTAACTGGTCTGTTGATATTGTTTGGGTGAGGTTACAGTTATATTATACACAGGGGCTCTTTCAGCGATTGTTACCTGGACTGTTGATAATGTTGAGATGGGTCTACAGGTGAGTTATATTATACACAGGGGTTCGTTGAGGGTTTGCTGCATGGATAGTTGATAATATTGAAATGAGTCTACAGGTAAGTTATATCACGCACTGGGGCTCGTTCAGAGATTATTGCCTGGAGTATTGATAATATCGTGAAGAGCCTGCAGGTAAGTTAGACCTAGTAGTTCTCTCCCCTCCTTTAGTGGGGAGAGAACTTCTCCCCTCCTTTAGTGGGGAGAGAACTACTAGGTCTACAGGTAAGTTATATTATACACCGCTCGTTCAGGGATTGTTACCTGGATTGTTGATAATGTTTAATGGAGGTTACAGGTAAATTATACATAGGGGCTCGTTCAGGGAATGCTACTGCGGCATGGATTATTGATAATGTTGAGATGATTCTACAGGTGAGTTATACACAAATGGGCTCGTTCACGGATTGTTTATGGAGCGTTGATAATGTTGAGAGGGGTCTAGATGTTGGTTATTCACACTTGTAAGAGCTCGTTCAGGGGGTGCTGCATGGATAGAACTTTGACAATGTTGAGATGAGTCTACAGGTAAGTTATATGCAGAACGGCTCGTTCAGGGATTGTTACCTGGAGTGTTGATACTATCAAGAAGAGTCTACAGGGAAATCGTATACACATCCATGCAGGTACGTTTTAGTAACATCAGTATAAACAAAAATGGCGAATAACCCGTATGAGGGCGACGTTTCAATCGTAGCGCCATCTGCACATAGGGAGTGGCAGATAACTCTTGCTGGACCGTTTTTGGCCGCTGCCCCAATTCCTGGTTATCTCCCCTGATTCAAGTATTTCTGAATAGGTACGAATGGGTCGTATGGGTATTCACGTGAAGCGCTCCTCGAGGCCGATCAAGTAATGAGTGGGAGCATGTAAAACTAGGATTTGTCATGAAAATATAAAATCCAAAAACACGGACTTTACCCCTAAAATATGGAAAACCCCTATCAACTAGGTCTAGGTAGGCTAATATCGGCCCAACCTCCGATCAGCGCATGTCAGCTGAACCACTATCGCCTCGTTACATTTGCCCGGAATTGAAATATCGTTAACACGCTCTCAGCGTAAAGATACAAACCTTCTTCTATCACTATAATAACCTCATTAATGCATTAACAAAATATCTCCGAAAATCTGTTCATTAATAATCTACACTGATTTCACTGCTAACGAGTTTATGTTATTGATTTTTGTTTGTGTTTCGCATGAATATAGTTCATGCGTATAGACTGCCGTGATGTGTGATCCAATGGATGTATTACTGACGGTGTAGGGGTGACAGCTTGTCAGGCGATCACATGTCGACTGTTCAGCATCGTCGCTGAACGCAAATCAAAGCGCTGTGTTCTAATTAATTGTTCTAGATATGCTACAGGTGCATGTTGTTATGACAACCTTTGTCATTTCAGGTTAGTTAGCGAATAAAACAATGTACCTGCTGTTTGTCCCTCACGAAGACAGCCTTTTACTACTACTGGAGTGGATATTTTTTGTCCGAATATCGGGATTTTTTGGTTGATGATCTCATGACAGATCAGTGTCGCATTATGATGTAATTTCGGACTGTGCAGACATTTGGCAAAACGACGAAATGTTATGGGGTTTTCCTCGGAGATATGTCACAAAATGCTTTGTTTTATTATCACCCTATGTTATCATTATTTTAGGTCATCAGTGGATTATTTGAGGGTCATACTGTCATGTTATCTGTGGTACTAACTCTGGTCAGCAGTCTCTTGTTATTCCTAGTATACGGTAAGTGGAAAATTTGGGTGGAAAAGCTTACCCGTTTTAACATGCGCATCGTAGGCCTAAACTGCACTTGTTATTATTTCTGGGCTGGCTGATCAAAAAAAAAAAACAAAAAAAACTAAAGATGACAGAAACTTAAAACAAGGCAATTAGAACCACATGAATTTCCAGCACGGTGGGAAATAACTTTCATCGCTTGGGTTAATTTTCGGTGTTTTCACACTAATTTCTCACACCTCCTTCATTAGGCATCCCTATATGGATGCCTTATGGTTTTGTCAGTTTCTTCTTTCTTCTTCCGCATCGTATTCTTCCGCTTCTTCTTTCTCACTTTTAATTTTCCGTTGGATAACTTTTGATTGTCTTTGTCATTCAACTTTAATTTTTTTTACAATTTCCCTTATACGGTAATTCCCCATATATTTCAATCACAAGAAGTTCACTTTTCAACTCCGTTATTCAAACATTGATAATAGGTAACATTCCCATTCTTCTTTCAAATTGAAGAAAAGCCATATAATGACTAAACTGGACAATTTGTAGCTGGTGCCATGAAGAATTTTTCCATGTATAAGCCATTTTTGCTGCACTTCCGGTCATCGAATTATTAGGGGAATTACCGTATGCAAATTGTCCTTTTGTTCAATCTTTTCCGTCGGATAACTTCTGAATCAACTTCAATCAACTTCAGATTTGTTATGCATGTTGCTCCCGTCTAGTGGAAGACACCTATTGTTTTTCAGCTCTGTCCGAAACTGGAAACTTGTATATAGTGAAACCTGTATTTTTCTACAATATGTAAAATAGTGACTGGCCATGGACTCAATGTATGACCCCTGAAGCTATTTGCATCTAAAGTACCAGGTTTGGTGTGTGGGTTCCTTGTCTCAAGATCTGAATTGTATTATTTTTCGTGCGGATTTGTGTACAGTTGGCGCCATGTGGGGGTCAAGTTAACATTGTGTTTCCAGAATAAGTTTTGAAAATCTGGACGGATTCTTTCCAAATTTGGTATGTGGGTACATTGCTTCAATACGTCGCTTGGCATTAATTGTTTATCGTGCCGATCCGAATGTAGGGGGCGCCATCTGGGGGCCAATTTGAAATTGCGTTTCCAGACAATAACTTTTATAAACTTGAGTGGGGTTTTTCTAAATTTGGTAGATGCAGGCAAGGCGGAACGGGATGCCCCCCAATATTTCCAGCAAAAAAAAAAGACAAAAGAAACAAGAAAAAAGGCAGGAACAGATAAAAAAAAAACAGAGCGAAAAACCTATATCTGTATTGAATGCAAATTTTACTTTTCAATAAGCATGAGGGGCACCCTTGCTCATTCAATCATCCCAATTACGTCATGGTTCGTCTATCAAATCCAAGCCATGACGGATAGCTTGTACACTGCAACGAATATCAGCCACTTCAACAGGAAATATTTGTGAGCTTATGATTTCTCCGAACATGCCCATATTAAACGAATTAAGTGCCAGTCAATGTCTCCATCTGGTTGCTTTGTAGTCAGAGGTTTGAAATTCGAAGATATAATCATTACCAATAATGTAACTTTATAAAACATCACATATGGATGTATAAAACATCACATATGGATGTATTAACGTTCCGTTCGTACTCCATACAACTAATATATATATATATACACACAAACACTAACCATGCTTTCACATCGCTATGTAACGAGTACGTCTTTCCATTATATACCTATAAACATAGTTTCTAATCTAATATCAAGCAGTCATATTATGCTATAGCAAATGTACCTGTACATCTTCACAATATGCATATATAAACACATACCTCTAATATCAGACCATATGTTTCTCCAAATGTTGTGTCACACTCGTGCACAAACAATCTCCGTTAATACAGCACACTCGTGCATTCCAGTAGAAATGATAGGTATTTATGTGCCAGGTTATATAATTCAAACCAACAGGCCTTTCATTTTACTAAGAGAAACAGATGGTCAGTTGGCTAGCTTTCGCTCTAGCTTCAAAGTATGCAAATAACATTAGCAAACGACTTGGACTATATTTGCATACTAAGATGAAGTCGTCTTAAACTATGTTTGTATACATTCATGTAGTGTACGGCATGTAGTGATTTCAGAGACGATTCTAAATCTGCAAATTACGGCTATAATTCAACCTCATATAGGACAATAGGCTATCCGAGATTTGTTTTATTTAAGATACGCCCTCATGCTGTTTCCTCTCGGACTTCAAAGAGTTTGTCCTTCAGCTTCTTCTCTACTTAGGGAGCTTCTTGAAATAAGACACATGAGTTCCTTGATAGGAATGGCATATACTGGTTAGGCAAATCGGATACACCATGCCCAGTGTGGTGTTCTGGATTAGAGTTATCCTTTGTCTGCCTAGTTCAAAAGATTATGCCATGGAGTTCCTAGGAGTTCCAACTCGGCGCAGCATGCCTCTCTGTTTGGAATGCCTTATGTCAGTTCCTAGCATGCCTCAATTTCAAGAAGCTTCCTTAAACTGAGCTTTAATCTAATTAAACGGAGATTCCACGAAGGTAGCATATTGCCCCAAAACACCCTCCGTTCATTGGTTGATACTTTAAACGGACAGTTCCAGTAATAACTGTACAGCCCTAATCTGCCTACACGACCTGGTATGGAAATAGGAGTACCTGTATACAGAACTGTATCATAGAGGATGGCTCATTCACACTCATAAGTTGACCTGTGTTCGGCTCCACAACAAGCATGACAAGTAGAACACATCTGTGTTGTTGACATGATTAAAGCTTGATGAATCTTTTGATTGAAATGATATTTATTTAACATTTAATTTATTTCTACTTCCGAACATTCTCATTTTCTTGACGGGAAATATTAAAAAAAAATGAGAAAGAACAAAACAGGCAAAATATACAGAGATTACACATGAGAAGATTTCTTGTTTTATTCCTCGGAAATACGCTAGAACGCGTCTCCGGTCATCTAAGACCCCTGGAGCTTACGGGGCCTGGGCGGCCCCTGGACCCTCCCCTATTTGTGCTGTGATAGTGGCCCCCTCAATCACCAATTGCTTCCGCCGTGCCTGAGATGGGTATTTTGCTTGAAGATCTCGCTTGATTTTTTTTCTTATGTCGATCTGCGTATAGGCGGCGCCACTTGGAGGCCAGGATCATTTTTGTGTAAAACTGAAGAGATTCAGTTCTCTATTTGCAATAACGGGGGACCGTGCCTTAAGATCTCAATTAGGATTGTTTTCCATGCAAATCGGAATACAGGTGGTGCCGCTTGGGGGTTAAGTTAAAATTGCATTTCCGGACGATAACTGTTGAAAAGCTGAACAGATAGTTTCCAAATTTGGAATATGGGTATACCTTCCCTCAACTTCTAGTTTGGGGTTGTTTTTCGTGCCGATCCGCCTTTTTGGAGCCAACTTAAAATTACGTTTCCCAGACTATAACTTTCAAAAACCTGAACGAATTCTTTCCAACTTTGGTATATCGGTAACTTACCTGAAGGTCTTGCTTGGGATTATTTTTCTTGCGGATCTGCTTATAGGTGGCGCCACCTGTAGCCAAGTTCACATTTTTCCTAAGACTGAGGAGATTCAATTCTATTATACTCAATGTCGGTGGGCCTTGCCTGAAAGTCTGCTTAAGATTGTTTTTCGTGTCAATCCATCTGTAGGTGGCGCCCCCCTTTTCAAATTTGATCTGTGGGTACCTTCCCTCGAAGTTCTCCCTTTTTGAATGTTTATAGTGCCGATTCGCCTATAGGTGGCACCACTGGAGGGGGGGGGGGGGTAGAGACAAGTTAAAATTTTGTTTCCAAGGTTAGTAGTGTATAAAACACGGCACAGCGCACATTTTGACGAGTGCGCAGGTGTTTCTGCGCAGATTTGTGGAGGAAGTGTGGAGGTCACGGGAGGTCACGGGAGGGTCACAGAGGTCAAGTGCAGTATAGTTCCGGCAGAAGGACCAAAAGCTACCTCCAATCCAGGAGAGTTCCAAATTTGCATATCACGTGACCCAGGTCAAAAATGTATTCCTCCGCGGTGATGCGGTCATGTTTGGCGGTGATTCGGTCGCGGGAAAAACCTTCCGCGGAGAAAAAGTAGTCCCTAGATAAAATGGTCCGATTGGGTCGAGTGAGGTATCAAAGTGAAGCTTATGTGAAGGGGCATCTAATGGGCTGGGTGTGGGGTTGACATAGCGGCCTTCTGCGCATGCGCGGTGGCCGAAGGGTATGGAAATAGCCGTTTTGAGATGTAGGGGAGCCCTAGTGGACCGATGGGGTCGAGTGAGGTATCAAAGTGAAGCTTATGTGAGGGGGCATCTGACGGGTTGGGTGTGGGATTGAAATAGCGGCATTGTGCGCATGCGCGGTGGCCCAAGGGTATGGAAATAGCCGTGTTGGAGCTAGGGGAGCCCCTAATGGTCGAATGGGGTCGAGTGAGGTATCAACGTGAAGCCTAGGTGAAGGGGTATTTGCTGGCTGGGTGGGTGCATGTAAAATTTTCCTGAAAAAAAAAATACGGAACACGGACTTTATCGAAAAACCTGGGAAAATGCCTATATGGGGTATGAGGGGTATATAGGTCGCCGGGCTTAACGGGGCTTGTCTATCAATAGAGTTATCTCCCCCTAGTTCCAGGGTGGGTGTATGTAAAAATTTTCCTGAAAAAATACGGAATACGGACTTTATCCTAAATTACGGGAAAATGCCTATGGGGTATGGGAGGTATAGGACCATCCTGGGAAACGTACTTCTATACATTTGCGGTAGGGTTGTGGGGTCTCGTTTTACTCGTCTCGTCATTTAGAACATGATAGGAAGTGTCCCCGTGCGAATCGGTGAAATTTTTGAAAAAGTACGATATAGCCTCATATAGTCCCATACTGAGGGTATGGGATCAATGTTTGTCCCCCTGGGAAACGTACTTCTATACATTTGCGGTAGGGTTGTGGGGTCTCGTTTTACTCGTCTCGTCATTTAGAACATGATAGGAAGTGTCCCCGTGCGAATCGGTGAAATTTTTGAAAAAAAGTCACCGAGCCCCATATAGTCCCATACTGGGGTATAGGTTCAATGTTTATCCCCCTGGGAAACGTACTTCTATACATTTGCGGTAGGGTTGTGGGGTCTCGTTTTACTCGTCTCGTCATTTAGAACACGATAGGAAGTGTTGCGGAGTGAATCGGTGAAATTTTTGAAAAAAGTCACCGAGGCCTGGGTAGGCCCATAGGCCTATACTGCATGGCTATGGGTGTATAGGCCCATACAGGGTGGACATGTTGGAGTCTAGGTGAGTCCCTAATGGTCCAATGGGGTCGAGTGAGGTCTTATTTTGAAGCTCTCGTGGAGGAGCACTTGACTACACTAATGGCTCGTCCGTGTTCAATAGTCTGCGCATGCGCAGTCTGGCCGTAGTATGAAAACAGGCATTTTGGGTGCTATGTAGGGGTGTGTTTGGGTTAGAGATGAGCTAATCACGGTTCGAATGGGTCGTGTAGTATCGGAAGCTGAAAGCGCCGTGTGGGGTAAGTCAAGATGGGTGTGTTTTTGAATGCAAGTCGCGTTAATCTGCGCATGCGCAGTTGGTTGTAGTAAAGTGGCCATTTTGGGGCAGTGAAGGAAGGTGTTTGGGGTAGAGATGGGCTATTCACGGTTCGAATGAGTCCTGGAAGGTGTCATCTTGTAGTTCTCGGGGTGTACATTCCGATTTGAGGGATGTTCGCGTCATCTGTGACGTCATCGGCGACGTCATCGGTACGAGTAGTAGCGAAAGTGGCCATTTTCGGGCAGTACATGGAAGGTATTTGGGGTCGAGATGGGCTATTCACGGTTCGAATGCGTCCTGGAAGGTGTCATCTTGTAGTTCTCGGGGTGTACATTCCGATTTAAGGGATGTCCGCGTCATCTGTGACATCAGTGACGTCATCAGTACGAGTAGTAGCGAAAGGGGGCATTTTGGGTGCTATGTAGGGGTGTGTTTGGGGTAGAGAGGCACCATCCTTGGTTCGAATGGGTCGTGGAGGGTGTCAAAGTGAAGCTTGTGTGGGGTAGAGTCAGAATGGCGTGTTTTTGAATGCAAGTCGCGTCAATCTGCGCATGCACAGTTGGTTGTAGTAAGTAAAGTGGCCATTTTGGGGCAGTACATGAAGGTGTTGGGTAGAGAGGGACCATCCTTGGTCCGAATGCATCGTGTGAGGTGTCATTTTGTTGCTCTCGGGGTGTTCATTCCGATTTGAGGGATGTCCGCGTCAGCTGTGACGTCATCTGTGACGTCATCGGTACCAGTAGTAGCGAAAGTGGACATTTTCGGGCAGTACATGAAGGTATTTGGGGTCGAGATGGGCTATTCACGGTTCGAATGCGTCCTGGAAGGTGTCGTCTTGTAGTTCTCGGGGTGTACATTCCGATTTGAGGGATGTTCGCGTCATCTGTGACGTCATCGGTGACGTCATCGGTACGAGTAGTAGCGAAATTGGACATTTTCGGGCAGTACATAAAGGTATTTGGGGTCGAGATGGGCTATTCACGGTTCGAATGCGTCCTGGAAGGTGTCATCTTGTAGTTCTCGGGGTGTACATTCCGAGTTGAGGCATGTCCGAAGCATCTGTGACGTCATTGTTGACGTCATCAGTAGGAGTAGTAGCGAAAGTGGACATTTTGGGGCAGTGAAGGAAGGTATTCGGAGTAGAGAGGAACCATCCTTGGTCCGAATGCGTCCTGAGAGGTGTCATGTTGTAGCTCTCAGGGTGTACATTCCGAGTTGAGGGATATCCACAGCATCTGTGACGTCATTGGTGACGTCATCAGTACGAGTAGTAGCGAAAGTGAGCACC
>JAVTVY010032029.1:0-11836 GCA_036873755.1 Hanleya hanleyi | reverse complement strand
AGGAACTGTTCCATGTTTCACTGGTGCAGCAGTGCCATTACAGCTCATGCATCCGTTAACATCACTGGGTAAACCGATATTGATGAGTATTTTTTTTTTCATTTTCTTAATCTTTCTGGTTTAATTATTTATTGAAAAGAAAGTTGAAATTTACCAGTGTGGAATAGGCCCATGGACATGTATAAAGTTTTGAGCAGTTTGTAAAGCAGGCTAGGATTCCAGGAACACAACACAGCTTATAAACACTGCTGACAGAGTGTTGTTGGTACCGTATTCATTTCCTATACAGTTGCCATTGATGATTGGAGATCATGTCAGATGATCACTCTCAGGCTTGCCATGTTTATATGTGGTAGATTATCTGCACAACATACATGAACGTATATTCCTTTTTTCATTTCGTATTTTAGGAATGTGGTGGAGAAATGAAGTGGTGGTACATCCATGGAGTGTTTTTCAGCCAGGTATTACTGACAGACTGATGCTACAAGCATGGCAAGTAACATTTATATGTAAATTCAAAACCTGCTAAACATTTGTATTGGACATCTCTATTTTTGCGTCTTTAATAGAAAAGAAAACACTAGCAGAAATCAGACGAATGATACCTAGTCAGGTGTCCTTTCAATGAGAAAAAAAACACAGGATGACTCTTTTCCTTTGCAAAAGGTCACTGGCATATAAAACAGGAAATCACTGAAATGTTCGTGTCCGGTCTATATCTGTGAACATTTTCTATCCACAGTTGCAATTTTTTGTGAGTGGATACGCTAGTTGGAGACGATGTGTCACGTACCAAAATTGAGGTCGAGGTCAGAGGTCAAAGGTCACTGTTGCCTAAAATCAGGAATCATTGATCATTGACATTTTTCTGTCTACAGTTCTAATTTGTGGTGAGTGGATTAGGGGGGGGGGACGATATGTTGCATACAAAATGTAGGTCGAGGTCAGAGGTCAAAGGTCAGTGCTCCAAGTGAAGTGAAAATGATTACTTGGACTTCAGTGAACACGGGAAAATATTACAAAGTGAAAGGACCACTAGAAATATCAATCTCGAATCCAGAGTCATTCGGTCCTGTTCTCCCTACAGACTCTGGTTGCACGGCCAGCATTACAGCTTTCCATTGGATAATGCACGAACGCATAGAACGTGGAACATAACGTAGACGTATCTGTGGAGATCCTGCATGTGACCCGACGTGACACAGGTCTTAGGGACACGTTTGAGAAATGACGTCGTCTGTTTGTATTGTTGCGATTAATTTTCAATTATGAGTCAAGGTCAAGGTCGAAGGGCATAGGTCACTGACCCCAAAATCAGGAAATTATTAAAAATAACTGTTTTTTTGTGTCAGTAGATACATGAGGGGAACACGATGTGTCACATACCAAAATGTAGGTCACTCTGACCCCCAAAATCATGATGTTTTTTGTGTCCATTGATACACATCCTCGCGAGCCAGTGTATCGATCGATCTGTTAGGATCGATACACTGGCTTAGTTAGTTACCGATATGAGTTCTGGATATATCTTGTCATTTGCAGAGCTTTATTAGAAGCCTAGGCCTGACAGCAAGAATATGATATCAACTTTCCCATCCACTTCCTCATGAATTGCCAGTATTGCATAGCCTGGCCTTATAGACCATTTCGATTTAGTTTTCACTCTGACTAAACTTAATAAAACTTTTGATTTTTACAGAATGTTGTTGAGAAGTACAGAATAAGACGAGCAAGTAACATTCCCCTTGGTAATCCTGACATCTGTTTACCCTGATAGACCAATAAGCGAAGAGAGGCGCTATAAAGATGTTATCCTGCAGGTGCCAGTTGCTCCAAGTGAAGTGAAAATGATTACTTGGACTTCAGTGAACACGGGAAAATATTACAAAGTGAAAGGACCACTAGAAATATCAATCTCGAATCCAGAGTCATCCGGTCCTGTTCTCCCTACAGACTCTGGTTGCACGGTCAGCATTACAGCTTCCCATTGGATAATGCACGAACGCATAGAACGTGGAACATAACGTAGACGTATCTGTGGAGATCCTGCATGTGACCCGACGTCACACAGGTCTTAGGGACGCGTTTGAGATGTGACGTCGTCTGTTTGTATTGTTGCGATTAATTTTCAATTATGACGTTATGTCGGTGTTGTTGTTGTTTGACATTTCGCAAAGGATCACGGGACCAAGAATCTTGGCAAATCGAACGACCGTGTTACCAGGGGTCAGATGAAGTGCGGCCATTTTTTCTGCGACGGAAGTGACCCTGGTGGCGAGGTTGTAGAAATATGAAACTGGAATAACCTACGAACAGAGATGGATTACATGTACATGTGTATATTGAATTGCAGTTGTGTATACAATTACAGTGGTTTACCTGCAATTCTTTGCTACAGTGCAAAACCAGTAATACTGTAGCAATCTTAGTAACTAAAAAAATCTTTCTGATCAGCGGTGTAATGAGATAGGTCTGTCACCCAGATCTTGTACGTCTACTATTTACCCCGCCTTCAGGAAGTTTGTTCTTGATACATGTATGTCCTACATGTAAACTGTGGCAACAAAGCTTAAGGGTACCACCGTTTCATGTTACATCCATGTTGCGTTTGATGGACTGAATATTACACTTGTTCATGGACTGTTTTATTAAAGTATTTGGTTTAATGTGTTTACATTAGAGTAGAATGGCGCCAGAATCATCCATTGTTAACTTGTTGGTTTGACATCTTATTCTCCAATGCACTGATATTTCAGGATCAAAGAACTGTATACCAATCTGAATGTAAATATATATTGAACATTTTACCACTGACTTTTCTTTTGTATAAACTAACATAAGTTGAATATAATAATCTTCCGTTAGTTTCCACTCCATTTCCGCCTGTACATGCTGTAATCCAGTTAATTTTTTATGCAGAAAAGGGCACGGAAACTGGATAGAAACCCGCTCTGTTTCTATTGCGGAAACCAAGAGAGTGTTACAGTTTTCAACCAGTTTCAATCCTGTTTCCGGCCCACTTTCCACATAATTTCCGCTGCGGAATCTTGGCGGAAACAGCTTGGGAACTGTAACACGTCCACTATTCCGCACCTCCGGAATCCTGGGTTCCGCTCAGTTTCCGCTTGGCTTGCTCCATGGTTTCCGCCCAGTTTCTGTCTTGTTTCTGTCCAGTTTACAATTTGGAAACTTAGTCGGAAAGTAGGCGGAAACTGGTTGGAAAACTTTTAAGGACGGTCTGTTTCCAACCTGTTTCCGTTTATTTTCCGCACAGCTGTATTTGGATTTTTCATATTTTCAGCCAGTTTCCGCGCTGTTTCCAGTGCGGAAACCAGCAGAGTGTTACAGTTTCCAACCGGTTTCAATCCTGTTTCCGGCCCAGATTCCGCATAATTTCCGCTGCGGAATCTTGGCGGAAACAGCTTGGAAACTGTAACACGTCCACTATTCCGCACCTCCGGAATCCTGGGTTCCGCTCAGTTTCCGCTTGGCGTGCTCCATGGTTTCCGCCCAGTTTCTGTCTTGTTTCTGTCCAGTTTACAATTTGGAAACTTAGTCGGAAAGTAGGCGGAAACTGGTTGGAAACCTTTTAAGGACGGTCTGTTTCCAACCTGTTTCCGCTTATTTTCCGCACAGCTGTATTTGGATTTTTCATATTTCCAGCCAGTTTCCGCGCTGTTTCCAGCAGAGTGTTACAGTTTCCAACCGGTTTCAATCCTGTTTCCGGCCCAGATTCCGTATAATTTCCGCTGCGGAATCTTGGCGGAAACAGCTTGGAAACTGTAACATGTCCACTATTCCGCACCTCCGGAATCCTGGGTTCCGCTCAGTTTCCGCTTGGCATGCTCCATGGTTTCCGCCCAGTTTCTGTCTTGTTTCTGTCCAGTTTACAATTTGGAAACTTAGTCGGAAACTAGGCGGAAACTGGTTGGAAACCTTTCATGCCTTTTGAGCACGGTCTGTTTCCAACCTGTTTCCGCTTATTTTCCGCACAGCTCTATTTGGATATTTCATATTTCCAGCCCGTTTCCGCGCTGTTTCCAGTGCGGAAACCAGCAGAGTGTTACAGTTTCCAACCGGTTTCAATCCTGTTTCCGGCCCAGATTCCGCATAATTTCCGCTGCGGAATCTTGGCGGAAACAGTTTGGAAAGTGTAACACGTCCACTATTCCGCACCTCCGGAATCCTGGGTTCCGCTCAGTTTCCGCTTGGAGTGCTCCATGGTTTCCGTGCAGTTTCCATCTTGTATCTGTCCAGTTTACAATTTGGAAACTATGCGGAAACTGAGCGGAAACTGGCACATTTCACCCAGTGTGTCGTTTTACTTTTGAACCAGCACAGGGGCATGGTCTAGAAAAAGAGGGGGAGGTGTTTTTGCATGATTGCAGATATTTGTCACTGTCGTTTTACTTTTGAACCAGCACAGGGGCATGGACTAGAAAAAGAGGGGGAGGTGTTTTTGCAGATATTTGTCACTGTCGTTTTACTTTTGAACCAGCACAGGGGCTTGGACTAGAAAAAGAGGGGGAGGTGTTTTTGCATGATTGCAGATATTTGTCACTGTCGTTTTACTTTTGAACCAGCACAGGGGCATGGACTAGAAAAAGAGGGGGAGGTGTTTTTGCAGATATTTGTCACTGTCGTTGACTTTTGAACCAGCACAGGGGCTTGGGATTAGAAAAAAGAGAGGGGGAGGTGTTTTGCATGATTGCAGATATTTGTCACTGTCGTTGACTTTTGAACCAGCACAGGGGCTTGGACTAGAAAAAGAGGGGGAGGAGAGGTGTTTTTATATGTGTGCGGGAGTTGGTGTTATATTTTTTTTAATTTTTGTGCTTTTTCAGTTTGTTAGAAGTTTTCCCTTTCGGAAAGATGAGGTGGTTCTTAAAAGAACCGTTGGAATATGTAAGGCATTACATCGTTGGGGGCAGGTGGCGTTGTCTTCTCACAGTACACACCGGGCATACCAAGGTTATGAATTCACACACTAGGGGTTTGTAATCGTCCCGACACTCTGGTATTTGGGCATGTCGATTTATACAAGCTACACACAAGGCTTGATGTCCACAGGGGAAAATAGCGTATTTGGCAAAGTTGTTACAGCATTTCACGCAGTGTAAATAGGAGGCTGCTTGGCATTCTGTGTTGGCTGCCAGTGTTGTTGTTGTTATTGTGGAAGCGTGGTGGATTAGGTCTTCGTTTTCTTTTTTGCTTATTTTTCTGGTATTCTCTCTTATTCTGTTTTTTCTTGCGTCTTTCCTGTTTTTTCTTGTGTCCTTCCTATTTCTTCTTCCGTCTTTTCTGTGTTTTCTTAATTCTTTTCTGTCTTTTCTGTCTTCTGTTTTTCCTTGAGTCTTTTCTGTTTTTCCTTGAGTCTTTCCTCTTCTCCTTTTTTGCTTGTCCTTGACCTTCTTGTCCTTCGCCTTCTTGTCCTTCGCCTTCTTGTCCTTCGCCTTCTGTTTCTGTTTCTGTTTGTGTTTCTTCGTCTTCTGTTTCGTCTTCCGTTTCCCCCTCTTCTTGTTGTTGTACCTCTTCTTGTCCTCCTTCTCCTTTAGCTTGGCGGCTTTGTTGTTGTTTCAACATATCTTCTAGCACTCGGTCGATGTGGTCAAAACGTTGGTATTCGCCTGTGGTAAGATCCGGTGTCGCTGCTGGGGGGTCTTGATTAAGGTTAAGGTTAGGGTTCGTCTTTAAATAAGTCTCCTATAATAAGTTCGATCCATGGCTCGTCATGTACCATATCGATGGCTCCGAGCAGTTGTAGTTGATTATCATCATGATTTGTCATCAAGTCTGGTATGTCAATATCCATGATTTCAGCCAACAGGGATGACTGCATGACTGTGAAATCAGGCTCATCAAATACCACGTCTAGTAGACACTGGCATAATTGTGAATGTGGATCAGTAAATACTGCGCGCTATTTATAGTGTAACGCGCGGACCGCATCGAAATCGTTATATTTTTTTGTCTACAATTACGCTGCAGACATATTTTTGTGTTTCTTTTCCAATTTTAAATGGGTGTGATTTTGCAATAAATGCGAGTGCACGTATAAATTTTATTTCAAGTTGAACTGGGGCAACTCATGGTGTAGAATTTAAAAATTTAGCACGGTAGCGATAGACTAAGCCACTATTTTAATGATTTTATCGATTTTTAGACGCGTAACGTTATGGTGCGGTAGTGTGGAAAACCCGGTACACTGGAAATAAATCGGTTTTCCTGGGTAAAAATACGTCAAGTATGTTGCTCACAGCCTTATAATGTCACCCTGAAAATTGTAGCGGGTTTATCGAAAGAAAACTAGGAAATTTTATCCTTGGGGCTACGGTAACACAGTGTGCGGACAAAATGTGAGTACAGCTATGGGTGTCAAATGGGGAGTGTGTTACCGTAGCCCCAAGGATAAAATTTCCTAGTTTTTTCTTTTCGATAAACATGCTGCAGTGAACCCACATTTATTGCAAAAAATGACACCCGTTTTAAAGTTGGGAAAATAAAACACAAAATTTTTTAGCAGATACTACCATCTTGGACCCACTGCCACAGGCCGCCATCTTAAACCCACCATCCACCACCCCACCACAGCCGCCATCTTAAACCCACCATCCACCATCCCACCACAGCCGCCATCTTAAACCCACCATCCACCATCCCACCACAGCCGCCATCTTAAACCCACCATCCACTATCCCACCACAGCCGCCATCTTAAACCCACCATCCACCACCCCACCACAGAACGCTTAGACTATAAATAACGCGTAGTATGTTGCCATTTATTCACAACTACAATCATGGGTACAAGACGAAGACTATTCACCGATCTGAGAGACCCTAGAGAACACAGAGAGGTGATTACGAGTGGAGATGAACATAACAATGGTGGAGTGGCAATAATTACAAGATTTCAGCAGGTTATTGCCGACGAAACGATGATACGGCGAAGTGAAGAACAACTGGAAGAGCTGCGGAGGGAGGTAATGGAAGAAGATGCGAGGTTGATAAGACAACGAAGTCAAGAACAAGACCAAGAAATCAGGAGGGTGGTGCTGGAAGAAGAAGATGGAGATATAACTGATGAAGAAGAAGAACTCCCCTGGTTAAACAGTAACAGACCTCCAGCAAATACAACGGCTACTCAAACTCCGATTATAACGACGTCGGCTTGCGAAACCACGTCGGCTACCGCCGAAACAACAACAACAACAACAACACCACTACCACCACCACCATGCTCTTGGGCCGAGGTAACCCGCCTGAACGAACAGATTAATCACATGAGACAAGACATTGATCAAATGGACGTTATGATTTTAAAACAAGAAGAAGCCCTACAGAAGGAACAAAGTAAATTAAGCTGCAGTGTGTGTACAGACGAAGAAAGCCTGTACGCCCTATTTCCGTGCGGGCATTTATGCCTATGTGAAGAATGCTGGGTGACGCTAACATGTATAGGGGACATGTGCCACTGCGCTGAAACGGACGAACAGCATTTAAAGATCAAGTGTCCCGTGTGTAGGAAGCAGGTAGCCGGGGTAAAGAGAATTTACTGCTCCTAAAACAAGTGTCGTAACACTTTTCCAAAGGCTCTTTTCAGAGCCACCCCATCTTTCCGAAAGGGAAAACTTCTAACTCA
The DNA here is from genome assembly GCA_036873755.1 of Hanleya hanleyi. Taxonomy (NCBI): domain Eukaryota; kingdom Metazoa; phylum Mollusca; class Polyplacophora; order Lepidopleurida; family Hanleyidae; genus Hanleya; species Hanleya hanleyi. The sequence goes on along the minus strand of JAVTVY010032029.1, from coordinate 4,192 downwards.
AAAAGCACCCAAAAAAATAACACCAGCTCCCATCATTCCCCCTATGAACATTTTTTTTTAATACAATTGCAAAAAAAATTTTTTAATACAATTGCAAAAAAGAATGAACACTAACAACCACTTTTTAATTTTCTGCTATTTTTATTAACACAAATAGAATGAACGTGTTATCATAACGGGCTGAAATTATTGAACCAGCACAGGGGCTTGGGACTAGAAAAAAGAGAGGGGGAGGGGATTGTTTTTGTCGAATCATAACGGACTGAAATTATTGAACCAGCACAGGGGCTTGGGACTAGAAAAAGAGAGGGGAAAGGGATTGTTTTTGTCGAATCATAACGGACTGAAATTATTGAACCAGCACAGGGGCTTGGGACTAGAAAAAAGAGAGGGGGAGGGGGTTGTTTTTGTCGAATCATAACGGACTGAAATTATTGAACCAGCACAGGGGCTTGGGACTAGAAAAAAGAGAGGGGGAGGGGGTTGTTTTTGTCGAATCATAACGGACTGAAATTATTGAACCAGCACAGGGGCTTGGGACTAGAAAAAAGAGAGGGGAAGGGGGTTGTTTTTGTAGAATCATAACGGACTGAAATTATTGAACCAGCACAGGGGCTTGGGACTAGAAAAAAGAGAGGGGGAGGGGGGAGAGGGTTGTTTTTGTCGAATGAACGTCTTCAACTGTGAGTATTGAATTTTAATACAATTAACAGTAAAAACTCTGAGTATTGAATTTTTAATACAATTATACGCTTTCGAGCCGCTTCAATGAACGTGTAGGAATACGGTAAATGTTTTTCAACACTTGTTCAATAGTTATGCAACAAGACTTGTTTGAACATTGAATTTTAATACAATTAACAGTAAAAAACTCTGAGTATTGAATTTTTAATACAATTATACGCTCTCAAGCCACTTCAATGAACGTGTAGGAATACGGTAAATGTTTTTCAACACTTGTTCAATAGTTCTGCAACAAGACTTGTTTGAACTCATCATCGTCTTTCCGCCCCTGGTGCACGTAGATATAGGTAGCAATCTCTTCACGTGGAATTCTGGGAGGGCAGGCAGCTTCCAATGCCAGGGCAATTTGCTCCTCGGTCACGGCCTGTAGTGCCTCAGTGATCAGTGCGTATGAGAGTACACTATTGTCCACACACGTATGCATGTTTATCGGACTGTTGTTGTCACAGCCTGCACATGCTTGGATACGCAAGTGTCGAATGCGAGGTCTGATAAGATCCAGGACTGTGTCGATGTACTTCTTATAAATATAGTGAGATACCTGATAAGCCAGGGCTTGACGAATTGGGGCTGTGAGACTCTGCAACTTCCGCCACGCCGTATTTTCAAGGTGACACCCTGAGGACAAGGAACACGCTCTTGCGTATCTAACCTGATTTTCCATTTACGGATATGCACCAGGAGCTGGTCGTTGAAATAGGCACAGCTGACAAAGATGTCGTCACCCACATAAAATTTCGCTTCGTTACCTCCCTGGTCGCGAATAACCGCATCGATGGCGTAATCTAGGGTCTCTAGTTTTTGCCAGGTGTCGAAGGTCAAGGCAATATGCCTAGCGGGTCTGTCGTTATAGGCCGGTGCGTTAAAATGCACTTCTTCGTCTTTGACACTCACAGTTAAATAGGCTGAGAGCTCCCAAATGTCCGTGTGGGCTGCCTGGTAGGCCTGCTTGATAATGTTATTGATATCCTGCACAGACATAGGAAGTTGCACCTTTTCTTGTTCTTCTTCTTGTTTCACAGGCACTTGCTGGGATACTGGCTGAAGCACTGACTCAGGTATTTGTAAAGGTGTTAGTCGGGGCCGTTTGGGTCGTACAGCGCGTTTGGCAGGTACACCAGACGCTGGTTGCGTACGTTTGCTAGCTGTACGCTGTTCGGTAGTATCCATGACTAAGATATCATCATCTTGTATAACGTCGGCTTGAAGTAGATCTGCTAGTTCTTCATTTCCCGTCTTCTTCATCCCCTCCACGAAGGCTAGAAATGCATAGGGGGTAGAGCGCACTAGACCATCGATGAGGGCTCTGTTTTGTGCTGAAGTGGTTTTCTCAGCCATGATATCTTCGACACGCTGTTTCAGAAGTATGTTTTCCTCCATAAGCAAATCACATAATTCGGCCACATGCTGCATTTCATCAATGAGGCGAACACGGTACTTTCGAAGCTTCACTAAAAATGATGATGACTCCATGACTATGGGCTCAGGCTGATGAGCAACTGCTACGGTGTAAAAGTCTCCTGAATTTGCACTCGTAAAATTAAAAAATGTAAAAGGTTCTCCACAGCTCATACAAACAGGCAAGCAGGCTGGCTGGCTGACTAGAGGTGAAGCAGACAGGCAGGCAGGCAGGCAGGCAGGCAGGCAGGCAGGCTGGTCAGGTCAGGTAAGTCAGAGTGCTCCGCAGGGTAGTGCAATGAATACACCCCACCCCTAAAAATCGCCTGCTTTTATACGTTTTTCTACAATCCGCCATCTTAAACCCACCATCCACCACCCCACCACAACCGCCATCTTAAACCCACCATCCACCACCCCACCACAACCGCCATCTTAAACCCACCATCCACCATCCCACCACAACCGCCATCTTAAACCCACCATCCACCACCCCACCACAACCGCCATCTTAAACCCACCATCCACCACCCCACCACAACCGCCATCTTAAACCCACCATCCACCACCCCACCACAACCGCCATCTTAAACCCACCATCCACCACCCCACCACAATGACCCCATGTGACAGAATACTCAAATTCTCAGAGGTCAAATCCCGCTCAAATGCTCTTATACTACTACTTACGTACGCAAAACACTGGACCTTAAGTTTTGCTTTGTTCATTAAACCACAAAAAGATGGTAGAGCAGATTTGCCCAGTCAGTCTTGTGTCCTGGCAAGACATTATAAAAACAAACTTTTCATTATGTGTCCAGTTCGCGAATGCTGGATAAAGTGATGTAATTGCCTCAAATAATATGACCCTACTTGACGTAAATTTATTACAAAAGATCACGAAGTGGATTTCATCCTCAACAGTGAGACATGTACTACATAGCCGTTGTTCGACCGGAGTTTTTGGTCTTGTATGTCTACCGACTTCTATTGCTAACTTGTGATCGCTCAATCTGAATTTTGAAAAACATTTTCTCACTTCTAAAGACCTACACAATGATAAATATGGTTCGTATGAGATGTTAAATTTAAAGAGACGATACGATCGCATCTTGTTATTAACGCCTGGCTGCAGTTGATCTTGGACTGATAGTGTGAATAGTTTATTAACATAATTATCTAATGAGGACTGAAGAAAACTGCAATGTACGCTTTCCACGTTGCAAATATTTAATTTATCTTGCAAAAACTGTTTGAGTTTAAATAGCCAACCAACTTTCTTGTTAGACAATACAATTTGTTCCTCTAATGCGTGGTGAGTAAGTCTATCACCCTCTTGTTGTATATATTTGAGGTATTTAACGGACCTCATAGCAATATCATATATAAGGGGCTTGATACCCAATTCGGCTCGAACGCCCCAGTTGTGTGTACCCTTATTCACTTGTAATAGCCGTTTATGATATTTGTTTTGGACCTTTTTATGACAGCTTAGTCTGGATACCTAACCCACATTACGCTACGTCATCCTTTGCTGCATGTATCCCAACGTTATTATAAATAGAGACGGGTATCCAGTCTACAGGACAGCTTATAACGTGACGTCATGGACACCTGGTCACGTTATCCGAAGTCATCTTAGTCATTTTCCATTTTAATGTTGTTCACTAGACCGAATTGAACAATCTGACAATATTGGTCCATAAGAAATACAACACTTCCCGACTCGAAAATCTGTTTTGGCAAATATTCCAAGTGATCATGCTGTTCAGTTTACCCGAACAATTAAAATCACGCTACTACCTCTTTAAAGTTTTTAACATTAGTAGTAGGGTAAACCTCAATTGACGCTCATTGACCTCAGAAATTTGCATATGACCTCTGTGACGTCACAGCGACAGCCAATCAGAAGCGAGTATTCTGTCACAGGGGTCATTGTGGGAGGTGGTGGTGGGTTCAAAATGGCGGCCTGTGGGAGGTGGTGGTGGGTTCAAAATGGCGGCCTGTGGGTGGTGGGACCAAAATGGCGACCTGTGGGAGGTGGTGGTGG
>JAVTVY010032028.1:0-13539 GCA_036873755.1 Hanleya hanleyi | reverse complement strand
AGGTATCAAAATAAATTTAAAAAACTCTCAAGGAAATCAAGGTCCTAGCTTTTGACAACGAGATCAAATAGATCGCTTTTATGGTCAGTATCTGCTAATATATGACGTAATTTCATTCGTAAAACTGATTGACAAAGTAACGTAAATTGTGAAGTGTAGAACCAGTAAGTTCTAGCAGAAATTGGCTCTGACTTGAGAGAATGATGTCAAATGCAACATGTTTCTGCCCGTTGTCTGCTGATACACATAAGTATTGATTTTACGGAAGTGATTAATGCAATTCTAAAGGGATTATGGGTGCGGAAGAGGACGAGAACATCAATACCAGCGAAGCAAGGCCCTGGCTTGCGAGAATGAGGATAGAGGGACTGTGTTCCGAAAGAGGATCATTCGAAATAGCCATGTGCCAAATTTCATGCTTGTAACCGAAAGTACACAATATAACTATGATGTACTGTTCGCGCATAGGGTTGTCGGACTCATTAAGTACTACATAGTCATTTATGTATTATAAAACCGTTTGCGCATAAAGTCAGTTTTGAGTATTATCAATGAGTCAGTATAGCTAAGACATTGACAACGAGGTCAAATAGATCGCTTTTATGGTCAGTATCTGCTAATATATGACGTAATTTCATTCGTAAAACTGATTGACAAAGTAACGTAAATTGTGAAGTGTAGAACTAGTAAGTTCTAGCAGAAATGGGCTCTGACTTGAGAGAATGATGTCAAATGCAACATGTTTCTGCCCGTTGTCTGCTGATACACATAAGTATTGATTTTACGGAAGTGATTAATGCAATTCTAAAGGGATTATGAGTGCGGAAGAGGACGAGAACATCAATACCAGCGAAGCAAGGCCCTGGCTTGCGAGAATGAGGATAGAGGGACTGGTTCGGAAAGAGGATCATTCGAAATAGCTATGTGCCAAATTTCATGCTTGTAACCGAAAGTACACAATATAACTATGATGTACTGTTCGCGCATAGGGTTGTCGGACTCATTAAATAGTACATAGTCATTTATGTATTATAAAACCGTTTGCGCATAAAGTCAGTTTTGAGTATTATCAATGAGTCGGTATAGCTAAGACATTAAGTGCAAGTCCAGGGATTGGAGGGTCATTGTTTCGATTCCCACAGAGGGTTGAGTTATTCTTCCTTTCAAAACATATTTCCATATATGCGAATTGCTTGGGGGTAAAGTTAAACATCTTTATTCGGTGAAAGTTGCTGAGTTGTTCCGCTTACTTCTGAAACGTAATTGTTGCGTTTGTTTTTATGATGCATGATCTATAATTGGATACCAAGTATTATTCAATGTTAATCATAATGATAATGCGTTACTTGTTATGCTTCTTCGCCAATTTGTGTTTTATCTAGATTGGGTAGATAAAATGATTACTAGAAGTAGTGAACTTATTTTTCTACTTTCTAAGACAGTCGCCTGGGACTGTATGCAAATTAGCTGAACCACCGACAAGGTTGTGGCTCATCTTCTTTGGTATATAAGAAATCCAAGGATCTTAAATTGTGTATACATCTGCATACTGTTCAATGAAAATGGTAATATCTGAAGACAGTGACTGATGTGACGACCGACAGCTTTAAAGCGACTGACGTAAGAGAATTGAAGTCTGAACGGAAATCAACGAAGCAATAATTCATTCCACCGAATATAGTTGCAAATGAATTCAAACGCGCTTGAATGCAGTGTTGTCATGTGAGATTGGAGGTTGAAAAGAAAAGTGTGGCAGAGATCACACTCTCTTAGCGCATGCGCATTTCAAAAAGTCACAAGAAGAACAAGAACAACAAGAACAACAACAACGCGAGCCTCCCGTAGACCTGCGTGCCGCAGGTAAAAATATGAAGACAGACGCGAGGAACCTTAGTGCAGGTTTCTCGGCCGAGTCTCTAATAGTTCGAAATGCACTAAGACCGTTTTCAATCCAAATGACAGATATATTTCTGACAGCAAAGCAAGGCCACGACATCAAACCTTGCAATATTGCGCTTGATGATTGTTTAGCACCGAATTCTACATGTAATAATTTCAAAATTTCTAAGTGTGGACATCGTGGATGTCTCACGTGTCCACTCTTTAATACTTCAGCTTCATTTAGTTCCACGTTAACTGGTAACTCATATTCTGTTAACTCGTATGTTGATCTTAGTTGTTCTACTACAAACTGTATTTACTTAGTTTCCTGTAAGAAGTGTGGTCAACAGTATGTTGGCAAGACCACCCAAAGACTCCATCTTAGGGTGAACGGTCACAGAAAATCCGTTAGGTAAAAACAATTGCTCATAGGTAGGCATTTTTCTGGACTTGACCATGGCTGGGATAACTTTAGTATTCAGATCATAGACGTCGTCTATCCATCTACCAATGACTCCCCCTTTGGATTGGAGAGAAAAATCCGAGAGCGGGAATTATTCTGGATGCTAGAACTTGGGTCGGTGTTTCCGTTTGGTTTAAATGATAATGTCAGTGGGTTCGGCAATGCTACAAACCGCCGTTCAAATATATCCAACATTACCCAACTATTTAAACCCCATCAACGGAGACAACGCAGCCATGGTTGGTGAAAGTTTAATAGTTCGATGATTCACGATCATATCACTTTAAATTACTTAATGGGTTTAACTAACGCACCCAATAGTATACATAGCTTACGTACAGTTCTGTATGCGTTACCTCTGAGAGCTTTAAATCAAATAGCCAGAGATATACAGCAATCTGCGTCTTCAGGAAATATAATACCATCCAAAATCAGTAAAGTATGTCAAGATATAGCGTATTTTCGGTTGTATCGTCCAGTAAACATAATCGAAACATCTCAAGATCGGCTATTCTTGAAACTCAACTACTTAGATAAAGGACTGGACATCATTAATTTACCTCGAATCCTGAATGATCCAGGTACAATGCACAAAATAAACTATTTCAAGTTCTAAGAACCTTGCATTTCATATAAGTATACTAAATCTATAGCCACCAAAATATTCAATTACTCCAATGCTGTCAAGGAGTTTGACTGGAACTTATACACGTCAGGAGGCTATAGTTGTGATTGTGAATTGTCGAATTTTATCTATACACCATGCAAACATATTGTGACTGGTGACCTTGATGTGGTGAGTGATAAGGATCTGAAATTACTCCTGATGAAAGGACCTAAATATAGAGAGCCAAGAAGAATAAATCTGAAGGCCGACCAGAAGATAGTCCTGTCTGCATTAGAACAGCACGTTATTGATTGGTCTAAGCGAGAAAAAGTTGAACCTACAGTACTCGCTGATTGGCTGGACCTCACCAAGAGCAAGGTCGTTGAAACAATCCGCCATATTGACAGAAGTACTCTTCCCAAAGCAAAACAAGTACTGAGAAACCTCAATTCGCAAAAAGTTCTAGCAAATCATGAGTAAACTGGTCATAGTCCCAGAAAGTGCCAAGATTGAAAAGTCTTAGAATTGGAGCAATATTCATATGTAAATATTACTATTACCAGGTGCTGGTTAAAGAATTGAGTGTAGACATATCTTCATCAAATACGTCTACTTACTCCCAAACTGCATTTTACTCTGGAAGATTTATTTAACAATCACAAAAAGTTTCTCAGGGAAAGAGGTATTTGTCTTCCAACCAATCATAACGACATACCAAAAATATACTGGACTCCCAAACTGCATAAATCACCATACAAAGCTAGATTCATAGCTGGTTCTAGAAGCTGCACCACCAAGCTTCTTTCAACCCTATTGACGAGGCCCTTCAGGAGGTAAAAGCATTTTGGGAAAGGTATTGCGCCACTATTTCTAAGAACTCTGGCGTTGAATGTATGCGGATATTGAAAAACTCAAAATGTCTTGCTGGAAGAACTTGATGCCAAAGGCTTCTGATACTGTGCCAGGACATACATCCACATTACTCTTTGACTCTATACTACAATCCTCATCAGGACCTTATTGATCGTATAAGTTCATTAATAGTATCTGTGTTCAAGAGAACTGATCGTAGATATACTAATGTCGGAAGCCATAAAGCATTCTTTAGCTCGACTACATACAAGATATATCATTCATGGGATGTTTCTTTGTTTATAGAGTTGCTTGAATTTCTCATTAAAAATATCTATGTGAAATTTGGCAACATAATATATCAGCAGCATATAGGTATTCCAATGGGTACTAATTGTGCACCCTGTTGGCTGACCTGTATCTGTTCTCTTATGAATATGACTATATGCAGGCGCTTTCAAAAACCGATCCATTCGAAGCCCGTTCCTTCTCATTCACCAAACGTTATATAGACGATCTTCTCGCTGTGGATAATCGCTATATAAATGACGCAGTGAAGGATATATATCCACCTTCACTGGATTTGAAGGAAACTACAGATAGCCCTACAGGCACATCTTATTTAGATCTCTATCTCTATAAAAAATGAAGCGGGCATTCTCTCTCGTCGACTTTATGACAAAAGAGATGATTACAATTTCGACATCGTAAACTATCCCTTTCTGGATAGTAATATTCCAGTGGGACCTGCATATGGCGTGTACATATCTCGCTTAGTAGCATTTGCTAGATCCTGTGTTAAATGTGATGATTTTAATCAACGTCACAAAACACTGTTGCAGAAACTTATAAAACAGGGCTATTCTACCAAGCGCCTCCACTCAAAGTTTCTCAAATTTGGCGATACATATCGCATGCTGATAGCAAAATACGAACGTAGCGTGCAAGATCTATGGGGCTACGTTTCGTAACATGTCTAATTCCGCTTAACCCGGGGCTAGGGGCCGTATGAGCCCATGTACTTCAAGATCCTCATGGTACTCATATGAACAGGCACAATCAAAGCGTGACTGAGGTACATCATTTTTAGATGACGACTCTGTAACGAATATTATGGATTAAGAATACTGATCAGCGATACGGATTTGATATTTTGGAACATCATGATGTCTTGCCGGCATCATTGAAAACTGTTGACCGCTTCTCTCTTGCAGGAAACAAGCCTATGTTTATGTATACTTTTGTCTTTTTGAATTTGGTGCTAATACTGTTATATGGAAATGGAATAGGTCTTTGGATTATGGACGCGGATATTCTCTAATGGACGACGGCTGGATTATGAATGACGGACTAGACGCTTGTAATTATGATGTAGCGTATCTCATCTCTCGCAGGAACGTCTGACACAATCAGTACATGACGTCCATGATCCAATAAAGAGACACTTTACCACTAAAACCGGACACTGTGATGACCTCAGCAGTCAGGACTTATTTGAAAAGTTATGCTTACAGGGCTGTCATCCACTCCCATTAAGCTAACTGGTGATTTCAGGGTACGACCAGTATGAGAATGTTAGTTCGACAGGTTCCCCTTTCAGTTGCAGGGTTTACAAGTGTATTGCGGTTTATTGAATATTTTTATTTGCATTATTGTTGAGTATCGCAATTCACATCATGACAGAACTGGTACCAGTAGACTTATCGACAGCACATATTGAAGAAGTCCAGGAGAATTCATTGGTGAAGAATTCTCGTATTACTGGGGTAGATGTTTCCAGTTGTCCTGAGTATGTTTCTGAATTAATTAAAAAGCATGTAAGAGAATTGCGAATTGAGATGGAAAATCACATTCATAAATTCGAAGGGGGAAAGGGAATCAGAGCTTGACAGAATGCATTACCAGAATCGGACAGCTGGTATCTAAACAGCAGAGGCTCTCTGATAAGGTTTGTAAACTGGAGGACTGGGTGGGAGCGAAATTAGCTGAGCATGGTTCCCGATTGACCGGGATTACTACTCATCCGGGCTGGATACTAGATTAGGAACAGTGGGAGCAGGGGTAACAAGTGTGGGGGAACAAGTCGGAATGATTATGACAATGATGCAAGGCCAGGGGACCAGTCCAATGTTCAGAGCAGTCCGGTGGCGGTGCTGTTAGGCCGTCACCGGGTAACGTTGAGCAGAAAACTTTGTCTGTACCCAATGTTGTGCAAACGCCGGGGTTCGTGGTAGGGAATGCAATGCTGGCGAGGGTATCCAGCATGCACATTATACGGATACAGGGGTGGTGAAAGCTTGTGAGGGGTCAGGGCTTCATCAGCAGGTGGAACACTCTTCTGTGTCCATCTCGGACCCTTTCGTCCCTACACATAGAAAGATTGGGGAAGAGCACAAGGTAGCCATTCCTCTCCATCCATTGATAATTGATCATGACTGTCTCGGTGCCCTCTCAGCCCAGTTCCGTGCTATTGGTCCGACGACGAACCGGGGTGCGACAACGAACTAATAGAAAAAATGGACTTGATTGAATCCACCAATCACCGTATCCCTTTCTCTCCACACCGTTGGCGCGTTGAACACACTCCATGAAGAGATGTATCAGATTTTGCAACGAGTTAAAAGACAGTGAGAAGTGCCACGATACAATTAGACGTTCCTGCGGTACATGATGTCCATGGTCCAATAAAGAGCCACTTTCCCACCAAAATCGGACACCGTGATGACCTCAGCACCAATCCAACAAACGAACCCACCGACATCGCTATTACCATCAGCCCAACAGTGGGTCGAAGACGAAGTCTTAATGAATGAACTAACACTAACATGAACTGGAATGATAAAGGTGAACTGCTCGTTCAGAATCAGGCAGTATCCGGTACCCACATGACCGATTTGGTAAACGACATTATGCGTCGACGCGAGTCATAGCCGGATTCTCAAGGATGGGACGAGTATGCCCGAGGGAGCCCTCATGACTGGATTGGGATTCAGCAGGAACAGTCCCCTGTACCCGCAACCTGGAAGTCACAACGCCCGATACCTAACAAAGCCCAGTAATATCTCGGCAGAGCTGTTCCCGAGCAACACATTAGCCCACTGCGAAACACAGTACCTCAACCCTCACATCTCCCTGGACGTTGGGAATGTGGCCTGATGCGTATCCAGTGCCCGTACACGTGGTACGACGTCAAAAAGGAAACAAGAAATATCTATTCGTACTGTTCAAGGCCAGGATCACACCTTCAAAGGGTTCGTCCTAGTGTTCTCATAGAAGGTAAGAGAACGGCAGGTGGAAAACCGAACAGAACCCGTATCGTTCCACATTACCTGTAGTGACAATAAAACGAACACTATCAAATTTCCAGCTGATGTTGACGGCTAACATGGGTATAGAATTCAGTTCCTGAATACGGCAGCTGTTAGGACTGCAGTCAAATGTATACCCTGGTGTTACTGAGGTTGGTTTCACGGCCGAATCCATCTATGGTGGATCAAAGCGGGGCTTGTATGGACTGTACAAATATACAGACGTGGTGGATGCAGACATCATCAGAGACGTACCCCTACTATGCGTCCGCCCGGTGAAAGACAATTAAGGAGATCAAGTCAGGCAAAGCTTCACCCAGATCTCCTTTGTACTGGTCGGAAAGAGTGACATTGGCTCCATCTTCATCGATATAAGAGACGATAGCGTTCACCCCATCGTATTAGATCATGGGATGCCGTGCAGGGGATGCATCGAAACACTCTTATTGTACGGGTATGACCCCAAAGCATCGCACCTTATAGCACCGTTGTTCTTCGCAGACAGCCCAGGGACCATGGAGACAAGCCCTGGCAACAGGAGATACGTGGCCAGCCAGAAATTCATGTCCAGGAATTAATCAGTCTATATGATGCGGTGTCTGCATGCAGATGGTTAATTCATACAGGGCCGCTTTTCTAAGTCTATTCACTGGAGACGTCTTTCCCCTAGAACATTCTACCCCGTCATGTACGTCCTCAAAACTGAACCGATGAAGCGGCCCGGGCAACTTTGGATGGTCGTGTTCTTGACAGACAAGCAGGGATAGTACTTTGACTTTGAGAGTTCTCTTTGAGTAATTTGAGAGTGTTTTCGTGTGTTGGTGGGTAGGAGCCAAATTTGTGAGATCGCTCACCTAATTGAGCGCGATAGTGTTAAACTAGCAGAACGCTGGGGGCTTTAAACAATTCGGCCCCGTCGAATTTACCATCACCAACTCCGATACGACGTACCTAGATTTACCTCAAACGTACTTGTACGTAAAAACCAAACTCATTAATAAGGATGGGTCGGCTGGGTCGAAGAAGATAAAGCCTGGTGGCGCCGACGAATCTCTTGATCCATTCCCTGTTCCAGCAGTTAGATATTTCTCCAACTACAAACTCGTGAGTGCGTCTACCCGTATTAGGCCGGCATCGTAACACTGTTATGGGGGTATGACCCCAAAGCATCGCACCTGACAGCACCGTTGTTCTACTCAGACAACCCAGGGGCCATGGAGACAAGTCCTGGTAACAGGAGATGGGTGGCCAGCCAGGAATTCACGTCCAGGAATTAATCGGTCAATATGATGCGGTGTCTGCATTAAGATTTATTCATACAGGACCGCTACATCTTAAACGGCATACCCGTCAAAATACGATTGGTGCGAGCAACCTCTGTCTTTGTCTTGATGTCTTCGACCGACGACACTCGAGTATAATTTATCATCCAAGAGACCAGTTTTGTAATAACAAGCGTCTGATCCGTCATTCATAATTCAGCTTGTCCATTAAAGAATATGCGTGTCAATAATCCAAATTACAACACATATAAGGGAAATGGGAAGAGGTGCCGACATACTGACAGAGTCACATGACTTCACAGTATAGTCTTCCTGTTAACCTATTCTAAAGCACATACCAAGAATCTAACGATTCGTGATATGTGTTGTATCTCAGGTACGCTTTTATTGTACCTGTTCATGTGGCAATTTGGATGATATGACCACACGGCCCCTAGCACCGGCATAAGCGGTATTAGATACAAATATAGAGAGCTGTGATGGAAATGCTCTTAAAACTCGTATATTGGTGTAACGTGTACGAGCAGGACCAGTCGTGGTGTTTACGAGAAAACGAATCAATAACCTGGATTGCCCACTGGCATTCTGGCCGTCACCGTAGTTAGCCCCTTCAGTAGTAAAGATCCGGGGATCGAAGAGATGATCACAACCCTACAAGGATGACTGACGCTAATGTAAAGGTCTATATGGTATATTCTGCACAAATAGTATACGCGGTTACAAATAATAGCGTAGAACCGCGTGACTTAGACAGAGTGTCTAAGGAGATGTAACGTTAGGATATTTACATATATGTACAGACACTAGGAGAGTGTATGCAAATAAACTTGATGTATATATACACGTGATGTGAGAGGGTGTGTGCACATAAAGTTAACGTTCACACACACCCGGTATGTGTATACAAGGTTAAAGGATACGTACCCTTGAGGTGAGAGAGTGTGTGCATATAAGGTTAACGGATACGTACCCTTGAGGTATATGTGGACAATAGAAGAGAGTGTGTGCAGTTAAGCTTGATGTTATATATCAATAATATATATGGGGGTGTATGCATACAGCTTTATAGTTAATATAGTGCTTTATATCTGTACGCGATAAGGGCGGCCTGGCTGCTGGCCCTTCTCTTCTGGGTATAAGGGCGGCCTGGCTGCTGGCCCTTCTCTTCCTCCGTCGTTGGAACGTTACGGATGTAACGCTCTCTCCAGGGATGGCACCCCGTCGTTGGAACGTTAAGGATATAACGCTCTCTCCAGATACGACACCCAGTCGTTGAAACGTCAAGGCCCGTTGGAACGTTACGGCGGTAACGTTCTCCCCAATATATATATACCCTCAGGCGTTGGAACGTCACGGCAGTGACGCTCTCTCCAGATATGGCACCAAGTCGCTGAAACGTCACGGCCCGTTGGAACGTTACGCGGTAACACTCTCTCCAGGGACAGCCCCCAGTCGTTGGAACGTCACGGCGGTGACGCTCTCTCCAGAGACGTGGCAACCCGGCGTGTTCTTCACCCCCAGTCGTCGGAGCCTGACCCTAACTTGTCAGCTCACCAGTCTGCTTCCCGCACAGGTAAGTACAGCCCGGCGTCTCAGCCCTCACGGCTGCTGCGGTCCGTCTATAAACACGGCCTGTGACGACACAACTTCACGACGACCTCTCAGGTAAGAACCACGTACAGCTTGCTTCCCGTGGCCGTCAGGACATTTACTTGGTGATATATTGTATTACCATTTCATCTGGTCCCAATGAACCATCGTTACTGTATGTCAACTGTCGTTGGCGACCCCCTGCGACCTGGTCGCAAGCTTCTGCGACCTTCTGCGACCCGGTCGCAGATTTCTGCGACCTGGCCGCAGATCTGTCCAATTTCACCGTCTATCGGCGTTTCTCGGGAGGAGAAGTCTGTCTGTGCTGTACCTTGTATCTTGGCTTGTCTTTTCTGTATTTAGGGCAGTTGCATATTTCTGGGGGTGGAGGGAATCCCTATCTATCGTCATATACCGCTTCACGATCAACAAGATCGACACATAAAAATTGCGACTTTAGTCCCAGTGCCGCGGGATTAGCTCAGCAAAACAGTGTCGAAATTATCAACCTACTGGTATAGACCTAAAAGCCTTATTCTATACCGAAGTCAGACCATGCAAATTGCCAGAATGTGCTACGGGCAAAAACATGTCTCATTACAGTATTATAGAATACCCCACAACTATATTAGACACGCCACGCTGTCGTGTTTCCTACACTATAGTATAACCACAAACACGTTTCCACACCGAAAATGCGAGCTGGCAAATTCTCATCGGATTGGCGTGTTTTTACAGGTTACACTAACTACAGGAGTTTACAAGCTTTTAGACTCCCAGGCCAAAACAACTGCATTTACGGCCCGACCGTAAATTGCGCCGAAATCGAAATTTACAGGCTGTACCTGGACGTGCTTCCTCTAGCCCTGTCTTTCTGGTCTGCCTCACACATGTAAAGTTGCACGAGTTTATATAGCCTGTGCCACTCTCCGCCAACCGGAGACGTTTCGCCAAACACGAAAAATCGCCTTCACAGCGAAATTACAGTTCATAGTCCATAAATGAGAATGACATCCCAATCCATAATTCGTAAAGAATGTTTCACGTAAAGGGCAACACCTATCTCGCTCTAGTAAGCGAGAAATACGGGGGAATGCATTTCCGACCACTGGCTCTTCCATCACTGGCTCTTTCACCCTTCCAGCGGTGACACGCCCCCCCCCTCTGATTCGAACAGTCCTATACACAAACGGTTAACCGTTACATTGGTAATTGGTGAGCTGTTTCGCTGTGACAACTCGTCCACTGGGGATTGGCGAGCTGTATCGTCGTCAGATGAAAATGACAGCATTTAACACAAAAGACTAGCCTGTTAGGCCCTATCACAAAAGACTAGCCTGTTAGGCCCTATGTCGACCCAGCATCAACTTCCCACAAATGCCAACATATATCAAAGAGCAAAAGGTCTGTACAGGGGGCGGGCCTCGGGGACGAAAGACCTTTTCCGTATTCCATTATCACCAAAGGCATATTATACATAAATATAAGCTAATTTCCTGCTAGAGAAAAGAAGTCAACAGTTTTCAATGATGTCGGCAAGACATCATTATGTTCCAAAAATATCAATCCGTATCGCTGATGAGTATTCTTAATCCATACGATATTCGTTGTAAAGTCGTCATGGATGTATCTCAGTCACATTTTGATTGTGACTGTTCATATGAACATCATGAGCATCTTGAGGTACATGAGTTCATACGGCCCCTAGCCCCGGGTTATACGGAATTAGACACAAGTTACGAAACGTAACGCCATAAAACCGAATTCGGTCATGCATTCGGGAAGCATGAAAGCATTGGAGAAAAAATAGCGCAGGACCCCATCTGGCGGGTAGAAACCAAAGCGTACTCCGTCCCTTAAGCAATGTGATTTCCAATCAGGGAAATGCATTTCTAGGGGATCTTCCGAAGTGCATGACCATAATTAACCTATGACGATATCTTGAAGAACCCAATTTGCCAGCTACCATGGACGCAGTTCAGATTACGACTGTGCTGGAGACTGACCAATGACGTACGTTTTTTTCTAAGTGTGTTCACTCGAGACCTCTTTCTCCTAGAACACACTACCCGGTTGTGTACGTCCTCAAAACGGAACAGATGAAGCGGCCCGGGCAACTTTGGATAGCCGTGTATTTGACAGACGAATAGGTACAGTACTTTCACTTTGATAGTAATTTTTGAGTAAATTTGAGAGTGTTTCCGTGTGTTGGTGAGTAGGAGCTGAAATTTTTTAGATCATCCACCTAATTCAGCGTGATAGTGTTAAACTAGCTGAACGCTGGGATTTCAAACAACAGATTAACAGCGATAATATTCACGGGAGGGCGGTGCCGTCTTCAATACCACTGTGGACAAGGCAGCTTCAGTGTGCGTTTTCTCGGCACCGGGCAATGAATTGCCAAAAACAATTATCACTGTCACTCATCTGTGGGAAGTCCCATTCACGCCAGTCACGTCCAGTGCTTCCAGTGCAATTACATCAACGCCAACAACCACAAAAGCAAGTCCGGTCAATGCAATCATATCAACAATGCCTGGCAACCAAATAAAGAACTTCATTCAAGGCCATGTCCAATCCAACCAGTAGAAGATTTCTCGATCTCGCAAGCGCACCTTCAGGAACCGATACCAAGGGTCAACCATGCTACTCGAGAAAGTAATGACAAGTTTGACTAAGATACATAATCTGGAAAACGACTTGGATTACAAGCGTCTGGTCCGTCTTTAATAATTCAGCCGTCGTCCATTGAAGAATAACCGCGTCCATAACCCTACTCCCTATTCCAGCATTAGCAAAATTCAAAAAGACAAATTCAAAAATACAATCATAGTATACATGAACTTAGGCTAGTTTCTTGCAAAAGAGAAGCGGTCAACTGTTTTCATGCCATCGTGATGTTCCAAAATATCAAATCCGTATCGCTGATCAGTGTTCTTAATCCATATGATATTCGTTGTAAAGTCGTCCTCTAGAGAATGATGTATCTCAGTCACGCTTTGATTGTGACTTTTCATGTGAGAAGCACATGGGTCCATACGACCCCGAGCCCCTGGTTAAGCGGAATTAGGCACAAGTTACGAAAGGTAACTCCATAGATTTTGCTATCAGCATGCAATATGCATCGTCAAATTCGAGAAACTTTGAGTGGAAATTTAGTTGGATAAAGAATAATGGTCAGTAATTAGAATTTTATTAGGATTTATGTAAAGAAAAGTTTTGCTGGCATCAATGAAAGCATATCCAATAAAACGGCGGGTCTCAAGTTAATGTATCCCCCTGGACCCAAACAACAAACCCCTCTAGTATAACATACCTATAGTTACACTGTTAGGGCCTCGACAAAATTGAACCCAGGATTTAAAAAAAAACGCCCTTTTTCTACACACATATTCCGCGAATACACGACACCATATGGTCTAACTCGACGGAGTTTTGATGAATTGTAGATGGGTAACACTACCGATAACACAATAAAAGAAAATACCGCCCCAATCTCAATGTTCGAGCAGGTACAATCCGAGAAAGTAAAACGCTGTCGCACAATGGAAAAAT
>JAVTVY010032027.1:0-13317 GCA_036873755.1 Hanleya hanleyi | reverse complement strand
GTTGTGGAACTGCCGAAATGGTTGGTGATTACCGCCGAACCGAATGTATGTCCGGGTCGCAGCAGGGTTGCGATCAGACGCCGCCGCCGCCGCCGAGGAGAGGACGAGATGATCCCATGAGCTGGAGGCAGCCATTACAAACCTCAACCCCTGCGACTGAGGTGAGGCGACCGATGTTGACGGCGGCAAAGGCAGCTACCTATGATGGGACAACGCCATTACGGGATTATCTCTCCCATTTCGACCACTGTGCTGCTATCAACGGATGGACATACTCACAACGGGGTCAATATCTGGCCGTCGCCCTCCGAGGATCTGCCCAGCAGCTTTTAGGCAGCTTGAAATCAGAACCAGGAAGTGCTGACTATGAACGATTGAGGGATGCCTTGGAGAAGCGGTTTGCCCCGCCGAATCAACTAGATTTGTACAAAACGCAGTTAAAATCCAGATACCGAGAGAAGTCAGAAGATCTTCCGGGCCTAGCTCAGGCATTAATTCGGCTTGCACAACAGGCATATCCTGATGCCGGGGATGACGTACAGGATACCTTGGCAAAGGATCAGTTTTTGGAGGCTATTGGAGACGAGCTTAGATTTCTTGTATGGCAGACGCGGCCGAAGACCTTAGATGCAGCTGTACACTCTGCTGTAGAAGTAGAAGCATTCAAGTCCTCGCAACGCCGTAAGACTTGGGCGTCCGCGAAGTCCACGGTTCCTAATAAAGATGAGAGAATAGCTGCAACCTCCGAGGATGACGAAGAATCTGAAGCTCGCCTGGGAAAACAGATCAAAGAATTGATGGAAGAAATAATGCGAAAGTCTCAACCTCAACCACGGCGACGACCACAAAGATACACCAGAGGTCAACAACGGACGTATGGGAATCGGGAGCGAAGTAATGCTTGCTGGTCGTGCGGCAGAAGGGGTCATTACCGGGCGGACTGCCCGGATGTATCCAAAGCAGATGACTCTAAACCGCCGAGATCGCCCAAGAGTCCTCCCAAAGTTAATACTTCCGGGGAAGCTGGACTCTATTTGCCTGCCCAGATCGGGCCAGTGAAGATGTGGTGTTGTGTTGACACGGGGGCGTCGATTTCCCTCCTGAGCGAGAAAGTATACCAGCAGCTGAGTCCGCGGCTCAGACCAGCCTTGAGTAGCCCATCTTACGCTAGTATTCGTATGGCTGACGGTACGCTGATGCCCCTGAAGGGTGAAGCTGATTTCAAAATCACTATAGACGGTACCACACGAACACAGAGGATGATAGTCGGAGATCTGACAGTGGACGCGCTTCTAGGGTACGACTTCCTCAGCACCCACTGTACCAAGATCGATACGGAGCGCCACAGGGTTAAGTATGGTGGCCGCTACATCCAATGCGAGGTCGTGGGGAGCGCAGGCTGTTACCGTGTAGCCGTGACCGAGACTGTGACTATTCCTGCTGGAGCCGAAGCCGTTGTAACAGGAAAAGTTCGTGGAGGCCTACCAGGCGAGGTAGGGATGATCGAAAACGAACCGGAGTTTACCCAGAAGACAGGAGCCATGGTGGCCAGGGTCCTCATCGAGATTGACCGTGACCGCGAAGTCACTCTGAGGTTTCTCAACTTGTCCTCAGATCCGACTGTAGTCCAGGCCGGGACACTCTGTGGCCGTATGGGTGAAGTAGAAGTAGTAGAAGACCAAGTTTCGAGTGCGGCCGAAGCGTCGACGCCGAGCCGTGCGAAACCTAGTAGACAGAGGCCCGCCGTGCCGACCAGCGCATGTCCAGACCACCTTACAGATCTGGTTCGACGATCCAGCGAAGGCCTGGAGACAGACCAAGCCCTGGCTGTAGAAGATTTGGTCACCCGATATACTGACCTGTTCGCTAAGGACGATACTGATCTAGGTCGAACGACGATGGTACAACATCACATAAAGACTGGAAGTGCACCACCCATCCGCATTCCCCCGAGGCGATCGCCGATTCACGCCCGTGAAATGATCGATGAGCAAGTCGAAGACATGTTACAACGGGGTGTGGTCGAGCCATCCAGTGGACCGTGGTCAGCGCCGGTAGTTCTGGTGAAAAAGAAGGACGGGAAAATGCGCTTCTGCGTTGATTACCGTGCTTTGAACAAGATCACAGAGAAGGATGCTTACCCGTTGCCGAGGATCGACGACTCTGGATTCTTTAGCAGGTGCAAGTTGGTGGAGTACCCTTGACTTAATGTCAGGGTACTGGCAAGTTGAAGTGTCCCCCGAAGATAGATGCAAGACAGCCTTTGCAACCAGGAAAGGTCTGTACCAGTTCCGTGTTATGCCATTCGGGCTCTGCAATGCGCCCGGGACCTTTGAGCGGCTAATGGAAGCCATCCTAGCAGGACTCCATTATGATACGTGTCTCGTCTACCTTGACGATATCATCGTTTTTGGACGAACGTTTGACGAGATGATTCAGCGTCTTGATGGGGTCTTCGAGAGGTTAAAACATCATGGTCTTAAGCTCAAGCCGTCCAAGTGCGTCATAGGGGCACGATAAGTCCTGTATCTGGGCCACGTAGTATCACAGAATGGGATTGGAACTGACCCACAGAAAATCCGTGCTGTGCGAGACTGGCCTCCACCCGTTTCGCAGACCGAGGTTCGGAGCTTCCTGGGTCTCTGCAGCTACTATCGACGTTTCATCCGGGACTTTGCCACCATTGCAGCGCCGCTGCATACGTTAACGGAAAAGAAGACAGTCTTCATATGGGACAACACAGCGCAGCAAGCCTTCGACACCCTGAAAGACAAGCTGACAACCGCGCCTGTGCTTGCTATGCCAGACTTTAGACTCCCTTTCATTTTGGACACGGACGCGAGTAACTATGGCATAGGGGCCGTTTTGTCACAGGTGATAGATGGAGAAGAGAAGGTCGTGGCATACGCCAGTCGTGTGTTGTCGAAGGCCGAACGAGCCTACTGTGTGACGAGAAGAGAACTGCTGGCTGTTGTGCATTTCGTCAAATGCTTTCGACACTACTTGTTTGGGCGGAAGTTCCTGCTTCGCACCGATCACGCCTCGCTGAGATGGCTCATGCGGTTCAAGGAACCGGAGGGACAGCTGGCCCGTTGGATTCAGGCCCTTGGCGTCTACGATTTCAACATCGAGCATCGTCCGGGTCGGAAACATGGTAACGCCGACGCACTGAGTCGTATCCCATGCAAACAGTGTGGTCGATCAAGCAGCGATGACGTTCAGGCAGCCGCCCGTGTGATTGAGATGGTGTCGCCAACCGAAGGGTTCGGCCGAGCCCAGGCCGAAGATCCAGACCTACAACCTGTTCTCGACTGGGTGCGGCAAGGTAGCCGACCAAACCGAGAAGACGTCAGTCCGTACGGACTCGTCACGAAGAGCCTGTGGGGTGCCTTCGATATGTTGGAGATTTGCGATTCGCTGCTGGTTAGACGTTGGGTGGATGACCGTGGTAAGGTCAAGCGACGACTGCTGGTAGTACCTCGTTCCTTGCGCCGTAAAGTGTTAAGAGAGTGCCACGACGGTCCTACCGGTGGACATCTCGGAGTAAAGAAGACTTTAGCGAAGGTGAGGCAGGCCTATACCTGGCCTGGCCTGCAGACGGACATACGCCAATGGTGCCGAAGCTGCGATGTATGTAACAGAAGAAAGCGGGCTGGACGCAAACCGCGAGGACCACACAGTGGACAGATGACTGGTTGTCCGGGAGAGAGGATTGCAGTCGACATCCTTGGGCCAATGCCCGAGACGGGCAGTGGAAACCAGTATATTGCGGTCATCGGAGACTATTTTACCCGTTGGGTCGAAGCCGTTGCCATGCCCAACCAAGAAGCCCCTACTGTTGCACAGGCTGTGGTGGAACACTATGTGACCAAGTTCGGTGTTCCGATGGCGATCCATTCGGACCAAGGCCGCCAGTTTGAGAGCCGAGTCTTCAAAGGGATGTGCCGAATTTTGGGGATGAGGAAGACAAGGACGACGCCATACCACCCCCAATCGAATGGCATGATTGAGCGGTTCAACAGAACATTAGCCCAAATGCTACATGCCAGTGTTGACCGTCATCCAAGCGACTGGGACCTGCATATACCGCTTGTAGTGATGTCCTATCGTGCTACAGCCCACGAGACGACAGGTTTCTCGCCGAATATGATGGTGTTCGGGAGAGAAGTCTCTCTGCCATCTCACTTGGTACTGGGAGCTCCTCCACGTCAGCAAGTGGAACCTACAGAGTGGGTAGGAGAACTACGGGACGAGATGGACGAGATTCATCGTAACGCCCGAGAAGTGACTGGGAAGAGCCTGCGGCGCCAGAAGAGGGTATATGATAGCAAGGCCTTTCCGCAAAAGTACAAACCTGGAGACCAGGTTTACCTGTACATTTCTGCTCCCAGACGTGGAGAGAATCGGAAACTACGAGACCGCTGGGCAGGACCATACGTGATAAAGGAAGCTCTCACGGACGTGACCTACCGCATTGCAGATGAGGACGGAGGTCTCCGGGTTGTTCACCATGACAAGCTGAAGCCTTTCTATGCTCGTGAGATGTCCACCAGTGAGACTGAAGAAACGTCTGGCGACGATGGAGATGTAGAATCAGATGATAGCGTCGGACATGGGGCTATCTTTCCTTACCCCATGGAACCATCGACTGTCGTCAGAACGCCGACTGTTGAACGGCGACCTCGATTGACCCGGGGCGGGCGTGAGATACGGCGACCACGGAGATTTGCCGATTTCGAGGTTGATTTGCAGTCTGCATCACCATTGGATCTCGACATGGAAGCTTTACCCCCGGCCGAGGCCGAGACAGAACCGCGGCGGACGACCCGAGGTCGAGAGATTAGACGCCCCGCGCGTTATCGGGATTAATGTAATTCGGCAGTGTTTGGTTAGTGCCGTAAAGCAGGGACCTGATGTCTCCTTCTTCAGTGACGACCCAGCAGACCGCTGGGAGGAACGTCTGATGTAATTCTACCGTATTGAAGCCTTTGTTATTATACTGTGGACTATCTACACATTCGGATAAAGGCTGCGTGTAAATTCTACTCACCTGTGATTGGTAGCTGTGCCGAGCTCCACGACGAGGGCGTCGTGTTTTCGAAGGCGTGGGTAGTGTGACGAAAATGCCCATGACCTGGAGAATGTTATTTTCGTTCTAATGCTGACAGTGTAAATAGCATTGTGAATGGACCGACAATGGTGGATATTCGACTTACCTGTATTAACTGTGCGCTGAAACTTTCAGCGAGGGACGTGTAAATGTCCCTGACACGCATCTTGCATCGAAACCGGGCGAGAGAAGTCGAACTCTGCTGATCTGACACGAAATCCAACACCGCCGGAGTCTATACTTTCGTTTTATGGGGGCTGCCATGTTTGGGCGCGCAAAGGATTATGGGAGCCAGAGCCTATATAAGACGCGGAGAAATGGACGTTCGGCAATCTGTCCCAGACGATCGGCGGGTGCACATCGTGCGGAAGAGCCCAGAGACAGGATCGCCGCAAATGCGCCGAATGTGCCGAAAGTGCCGAAAGTGCCGAATTGACTGCCGAAACAGCGCCGAACCATCTGCCGAAGGGTTGGAAAGCCGAGAGCTAAGCCATAGCTTGGGGATAATAGATACTAACACGCACAGTATCTGATGACGAGGCGAACCGCCAGACGGGGATAAGATACTAACACGCACAGTATCTGAAGACGAGATGTCCATCAACGGGGAATACAGAGCACCAAATATCCCACATTGCAGCCAATCACACAAATACCATGTTACATGATTACATATACTCACACACAGACACCAGATCGTCGGCCTTAGGGACGGAATAGATCTAATCACAATCATCTACACTAGTTATTCACAGGCCTCGGCTAGGAGTAACTGATAACACAAGCTTACATCCACTGTACATATTTACACTGTCGCAGGGCTCGAATTATGCTTTGCCGCAAGTCTTTGAATTCTATTACAAATCATTGATATTAATTTACATTACACTGTAAGGTAATAATACACCTCCGAGACCAGGGTATTATTACCACATATATATGCAGACAATCTGAGCCTATTAACTCGTCTTTGGGTCAACGCCGTGAGGGCCGAAATCGGGCCGAGCCGAAGACGAGAAGTTTGCCGAGCCGAAGACGGGTCGCCGAAATCGGGCCGAGCCGAAGACGAGAAGTTTGCCGAGCCGAAGACGGGTCGCCGAAATCGGGCCGAGCCGAAGACGAGAAGTCTGCCGGGCCGAAGACGGGTCGCCGAATTCGGGCCGCCGATAACAGAGAAGTGCCGAGCCGAAAGGGGTCGCCGCCGAATTCGGGCCGCCGAATTCGGGGCGCCGAAGACGTGAGGTCTGCCGAGCCGAAAGGGGGCTGCCGCCGAAGACGCTGTGGTGTGCTGTACGGACCGACGCCGCCGAAGGGCTACTGCTAGGAGAGGCAGTGATACGGAGAGGATTCCAGAGACGATTAATAACGCTTAGATGAAATGGGCCGTGTAATCTTGACACGGTAGATGTTCCATACAGTCCGGGGCTACGCCTACGACCGGAGAGGAACCAGAGACGCCGTACCATACCACGATGAGAGCCAGTCTGGACGAGACTGGGCCGTGACGCGTCATAGATAGGGTCTCTTGTAAATACTGTATATTATTAGTCTTTCTCTTTAAGATAAAGATAACACTTAACGATAACTACCTCTAGAGTAGGGATCTTTATTACAGGTATTGTGCGCGTACAGAGCTGTGTACATTGCAGAATACAATATTATTACTTTATTATTGCCTTGGTTGTTTCTACAGGTCCCTCCCATCCTACCTCCTCGATCCAGACAAGGTGACAGGTTGAATCGGACCTTCCTCGTTGGCCAATTCCAGTCATACGAGACTGCGTTCACATCAGCCTGACAATTTGTCACAGGGGCCTGAGACCAGGCCGCCTCAAGTCTCGTGTACACCGCAAAGATAGACGTTTTCTGACCGCTCGAACGTCACAGGAGTATAAAGTTCGAGATCTGTATTAAGTGTTCGATTTCAATATTTTAATAGCATTCCAAACTCATTTGATCACCTATATTAGAAGTATGGGTTAATTGAGTTCACAGGAAAAAGATTTGACTTCTATTTTGTCATGGGGCACCTCGAAACCCACCAAGGGATCGTTTCACTCCATCTCTTTCTGGTGGTGTGTGTTCATTCTATGAATGTGATTGCACCCAGGTCGGATCTTACGGGACCAACCGGATGTGACCATTTGGGAAACGCCCTAATATACCCAGCTGTCACCCGTCACCACATGACTACGTGCAAGAGTTTCTACTTAATGTTTGTGTCGTTTGCATTATCATATTATTTGCACACGTTCTTGCTATATTTGCATCATAATATTTCGCATTAGTACTATTCCATCTACAATATATCCACGCAGTCTGGGTGAATGTTTGACTGTTTATCCTTCACACACTCAGGGTGTCAAATGTACATATACTATTGTTTCTCTGGCTAATTGTTCGATTTAATTTGTACTCTGCCTCTTATGGTGTTTGTGCAATAAATACTTGAACTTGAACTTAATTGCGTTCGGATGATAGACTAGGCGTCATCTTCTACCATTAGACGGCACTTTATAGGCGATTCAGTGCAGATAATTTGAGGTCGTGGTAATATTGATAATCCACGTGCTCAGCTGCACTCGCCCAAAGGAGGATAGACTAATCTGTATACTGCGATGCGACCATTATAGATGATGTAACGGGCCAATCAACACTAATCTATTAGAAAATCCACGGTTCACGCTTTAGTTGGAAGTCTTGGAATGTATAGGTGATTGTTAATTTGCTTTTCGTCGTTTTGAACATTCAAAGCTTGTTGACATGCACCTATAGCTGCCGTAGTATGAACTGGTCCCTTGGATGTAGATTTCGGACACGTGACTTGATTGATGGGTCAACCCATTTTTTGTCATGGCACAGGGGGCTAACTCATAATAATATGAGAATACATTCTTCTACACGAAACATCTCAACAATTTTGCCGTTTGCAGTATAGCGGAATAGAAATAAAGGCTCGTTTACAGCGGTAAAACAAGTAGGATAAATCGCGATGGAACAGAACGAGTTCTCACTTTTGATCACTAAGGCCTGCGGCCTCCGTGACCGAACTAATTGGACTCGTTCTCTGTGGTGTCAATTTCGCACACGTGACTTTATTAATGGGACAATCCATTTTGTGTCATGGTGAAGGACTTGTGCGATATAACCGGTGGCAGATAAATACGCACATTTTCAATAACCATGAACCGTAATAAATGTAAAAGAAACATACATGTAGTTTTAAACAAAATCTATTTGAAGAAAAAATAAACCCATTCATCTACCATCAGACATCGAACAAGCCAGGAAAATGTAGAAAACAATAAAACTTTAAATGCGGTCCGCGATGTCAGTGTATCCGACCTAACCAATCCACTAAACGACTTGAATTGGGTGAAATAAGGCACGGATTTCTATAAAATTTCACTGATCTATCCATGAATATTTTATTGTTATGCATGCTTGGATTAAATATTTTGCACTCGGTATATCAGCGAATAGTTTTGCACAGAAAGTAAAACTCCAGCGTCTTTTACCATCAGCGCAGTTTTTCGAGGTCGCGTAACAGCAATTGCGTGGAACGCGATCTGCTATGCAAGTTGGTCAAGGTATCGCCTTTGGCTCACAAATTGGTTCACTTTGAACATGACTTTCAAACATATGTAAAAAGATCGGGAATGTTGACCAGCTTTCGAATCACAACAATGCACATTTTCAATAACCATGAACCTTAATAAATGTAAAAGAAACATAGTCTTAAACAAAATCTATTTGAAGAAAAAATAAACCCATTCATCTACCATCAAACATCCAACAAGCCAGGCAAATGTAGGAAACAATGAAACTTTAAAGATGGTCCGCGCTGATACTGAAACATCTTGGGAGACTGCTGTGAAAAGGCCCACATTTGGGGTCTCACTTATAGAGGAGGCCCTAAACACAGAACCTGTTCATATTTCATATATCAAAATAATTCTATATATCTCAGGGATATTTTAAGGCCAAAACAATTGAGTGTTGAAAAAGAAATTTGAATGACTGACCTGTAATCGGCAACAACAACGACGCTCACACGTGGGCTCATTTTCCACAAAATACATCAACTTCAGCTGACGGCTCATGTATCCACTACGCAAATGAGATGTTTATATTCACTACGACTCTGTCAAATAACCCCAGTAGCTTTCAAAAAAGTGGCATTTATGTGCCCATCTCCAGCTGGATTTCAATGTAACGTGTCGTCTGCAACAGTGACGAAAATGGCGCTCAAAGGATAGCCTCGATCCGAAGTGCATGGTGTCATCCCCAATTCACCTCTAAATTCTATATTTTTCTGAATTCATCCATCCTGATTTTCTATCAACCTTCAGACTGAATTCATATCAACATAATAAAAAAAAATGCCATTTTCGTTTTTAAAATCAAGTTTTGAGGGGAATTCCAGTCTGTGACCTATAAAACATTGGGAAACTCCCTCGTTTTTTCTACGAAACAGTGCGGAGCATCCCTAGCGTCTTTTACCATCAGCGCAGTTTTTCGAGGTCGCGTAACTGCAATTGGATGGAACGCGGTCTGCTATGCAAGATGGTCAAGGCATCGCCTTTGGCTCACAAATTGGTTCGCTTTGAACTTGACTTTCAAACATATGTAAAAAGATTGGAAATGTTGACCAGCTTTCGAATCACAGCAATGCAAGATAGCTTAAATTCGAGTTAAAGTGTCAACAATTTTGCAGTCCGACTCTGCGAATATATCGGGTTGGGAGTATAAAGTTCGAGATCTGTATTAAGTGTTCGATTTCAATATTTTAATAGCATTCCAAACTCATTTGATCACCTATATTAGAAGTATGGGTTAATTGAGTTCACAGGAAAAAGATTTGACTTCTATTTTGTCATGGGGCACCTCGAAACCCACCAAGGGATCGTTTCACTCCATCTCTTTCTGGTGGTGTGTGTTCATTCTATGAATGTGATTGCACCCAGGTCGGATCTTACGGGACCAACCGGATGTGACCATTTGGGAAACGCCCTAATATACCCAGCTGTCACCCGTCACCACATGACTACGTGCAAGAGTTTCTACTTAATGTTTGTGTCGTTTGCATTATCATATTATTTGCACACGTTCTTGCTATATTTGCATCATAATATTTCGCATTAGTACTATTCCATCTACAATATATCCACGCAGACTGGGTGAATGTTTGACTGTTTATCCTTCACACACTCCGGGTGTCAAATGTATATACTATTGTTTCTCTGGCTAATTGTTCGATTTAATTTGTACTCTGCCTCTTATGGTGTTTGTGCAATAAATACTTGAACTTGAACTTAATTGCGTTCGGATGGTAGACT
Organism: Hanleya hanleyi; assembly: GCA_036873755.1. Lineage (NCBI taxonomy): Eukaryota > Metazoa > Mollusca > Polyplacophora > Lepidopleurida > Hanleyidae > Hanleya > Hanleya hanleyi. The sequence continues at coordinate 2,868 of JAVTVY010032027.1, read as the reverse complement.
AGGCGTCATCTTCTACCATTAGACGGCACTTTATAGGCGATTCAGTGCAGATAATTTGAGGTCGTGGTAATATTGATAATCCACGTGCTCAGCTGCACTCGCCCAAAGGAGGATAGACTAATCTGTATACTGCGATGCGACCATTATAGATGATGTAACGGGCCAATCAACACTAATCTATTAGAAAATCCACGGTTCACGCTTTAGTTGGAAGTCTTGGAATGTATATAGGTGATTGTTAATTTGCTTTCGTCGTTTTGAACATTCAAAGCTTGTTGACATGCACCTATAGCTGCCGTAGTATGAACTGGTCCCTTGGATGTAGATTTCGGACACGTGACTTGATTGATGGGTCAACCCATTTTTTGTCATGGCACAGGGGGCTAACTCATAATAATATGAGCATACATTCTTCTACACGAAACATCTCAACAATTTTGCCGTTTGCAGTATAGCGGAATAGAAATAAAGGCTCGTTTACAGCGGTAAAACAAGTAGGATAAATCGCGCTGGAACAGAACGAGTTCTCACTTTTGATCACTAAGGCCTGCGGCCTCCGTGACCGAACTAATTGGACTCGTTCTCTGTGGTGTCAATTTCGCACACGTGACTTTATTAATGGGACAATCCATTTTGTGTCATGGTGAAGGACTTGTGCGACATAACCGGTGGCAGATAAATACGCACATTTTCAATAACCATGAACCTTAATAAATGTAAAAGAAACAGTTTTAAACAAAATCTATTTGAAGAAAAAATAAACCCATTCATCTACCATCAGACATCGAACAAGCCAGGAAAATGTAGAAAACAATAAAACTTTAAATGCGGTCCGCGATGTCAGTGTATCCAACCTAACCAATCCACTAAACGACTTGAATTGGGTGAAATAAGGCACGGATTTCTATAAAATTTCACTGATCTATCCATGAATATTTTATTGTTATGCATGCTTGGATTAAATATTTTGCACTCGGTATATCCGCAGCGGGTGGTTTGCACGAAGTAACTCGGCGTCTTTTACCATCGAAGCGCAGTTGTCGAGGTCGCTGGCTGGCGCATTGCGTGGAACGCGATCTGCTTGCCGGGTTAAAGTCGCCACTTTGGCTCACAAATTGGTTCACTTGCGAACGTGACTTCCAAATAGCCAAGAGATCGGCCAATGCACGATAATAACCATAGAACCTTAGCTTAAAAGAAACTTAGTCTTAAACAAAATCTATTTGAAGAAAAAATAAACCCATTCATCTACCATCAAACATCCAACAAGCCAGGCAAATGTAGGAAACAATGAAACTTTAAAGATGGTCCGCGCTGATGCTGAAACATCTTGGGAGACTGCTGTGAAAAGGCCCACATTTGGGGTCTCACTTATAGAGGAGGCCCTAAACACAGAACCTGTTCATATTTCATATATCAAAATAATTCTATATATCTCAGGGATATTTTAAGGCCAAAACAATTGGGTGTTGAAAAAGAAATTTGAATGACTGACCTGTAATCGGCAACAACAACGACGCTCACACGTGGGCTCATTTTCCACAAAATACATCAACTTCAGCTGACGGCTCATGTATCCACTACGCAAATGAGATGTTTATATTCACTACGACTCTGTCAAATAACCCCAGTAGCTTTTAAAAAAGTGGCATTTATGTGCCCATCTCCAGCTGGATTTCAATGTAACGTGTCGTCTCTGCAACTTAGTGACGAAAATGGCGCTCAAGGACAGCCTCGATCAGAGAGATTATCCCACAAATTCTCTGCTTTTTCTATCCATCTGATTATCAACCTTCAGACTGAATTCATATCAACATAATAAAAAAATGCCACTTTACGTTTTTAAAAATCAGGAGTTTTGAGGGGATTCAGTCTGTGACCTATAAAACATTGGGAAACTCCCTCGTTTTTTCTACGAAACAGTGCGGAGCATCCCTAGCGTCTTTTACCATCAGCGCAGTTTTTCGAGGTCGCGTAACTGCAATTGGATGGAACGCGGTCTGCTATGCAAGATGGTCAAAGGCATCGCGCGGCTTCACAAATTGGTTCGCTTTGAACTTGACTTTCAAACATATGTAAAAGATTTGGAAATGATGAACCAACTTTTCAGAATCACAGCAATGCAAGGCTCCCTTAGCTTAAATTCGAGTTAAGTGTCAACGCTTTTTGATCCAGAGCTCTGCGAATATATCGGTTGATATAAAGTTCGAGATCTGTATTAGTGTTTCAATATTTAATAGCTTTAAACTCATTTGATCACCTACCTATTAGAGAGTATGGGTTGATGAGTTCACTGAGGAAAAAGATTTGACTTCTATTTGTTTTGACCATGGGGGCACCTGAAACCCCCCACCAAGGGATCGTTTGCTCACTCTCTTTTCTGGTGGTGTGTGTTCATTCTATGAATGTGTGCACGGGTCGGATCTTGGACCAACCGGATGTGACCATTTGGGAAACGCCATAATATACCCAGCTGTCACCCGTCACCACATGACTACGTGCAGAGTTTCTACTTAATGTTTGTGTCGTTTGCATTATCATATTATTTGCACACGTTCTTGCTATATTTGCATCATAATATTTCGCATTAGTACTATTCCATCTACAATATATTCACGCAGTCTGGGTGAATGTTTGACTGTTTATCCTTCACACACTCAGGGTGTCAAATGTACATATACTATTGTTTCTCTGGCTAATTGTTCGATTTAATTTGTACTCTGCCTCTTATGGTGTTTGTGCAATAAATACTTGAACTTGAACTTAATTGCGTTCGGATGATAGGCTAGGCGTCATCTTCTACCATTAGACGGCACTTTATAGGCGATTCAGTGCAGATAATTTGAGGTCGTGGTAATATTGATAATC
>JAVTVY010032026.1:0-120210 GCA_036873755.1 Hanleya hanleyi | reverse complement strand
CGGCCCTTAAACTACAATTTCAATCAGATATCATTGCAGATTTGCCAATACAGAATAAACGTTTTGTACGTGAAATATCCATGAGAGATTAATTATTCACATGTTGTTTTCCAGTAAACTTTTTAATTATACGACTGGTGCACAGGTAAATACATTTTATACCAGAACAGAAAGCTAGTCATTTAAAGTTGAATAATATATAAAAATGAAATAGTTTTAATGAATTAAAACGCTGAAAAGTTCTACAAGTGTTGAAATCGCCGAAAATTCTCATTCAGTATGCACACTTTTTTTATGTCAACTTTTTGTTAATAAATATCTATCTACCACTCTTGAAGTCTATATTCTGTAATAGAACAGCTTTCCAGTGATACATATATTAGAATCACGTAACATATATCCGAGATTCGATAAATTAACACTGTTTTTCAATTTCAGTCATTCCAAATGGATTCCTGTTAGGTATTCGAGTTTGTCGTTAGTTAATTAAGAGACCATCTGATTAATTTGCGGTCTGAAAGTATTAAAACAATCTAGTACTCACATCTGGACTTTCGCTTACTTCTAGACTTGCATTTCAGTCCACATTATGTCCCAGTAACGCCGTGCAGTTTCATTCTCCAGTATAGTAGGAATATACACTTAATTCAATGCGGATGGCAAACATTGTCAACTGCATTTGAGTTTCGTTCGATCTTCTGATTAGAAAACATTTCTCATTGGTCAGATTTACAAATCGAGAATATCCGATTGGCTGTGAACAAGATGAGCACTCATTGGTTGTTCCAAGACAAAGCGATGGCTGTGTCAGTAAGAATTTGTTGGCTACCCCCTGTAGAAGCTGTTATAATTTTCGGCGGCAAATTTTGTAGACACTTACTATTCCGATGTGTCGCTTTCTCTTTTATGCATGCTCGTGATCTATCTGACACACACAATGAAAGTGCAAATACATATTCACACTCCATATTGTGAACCGTGAAACCCCAGCATGTGAGAGACTTGTTGCCGGACTTCAAATGGCACATTCACTTTGGATAAGACAAAATTTTACTCGAGTTGCAGATTTAATTTTAGTCCACAATTAACCATAAAGGGACATACTTTTGATCAGGTTAACAATTTCAAGTTCCTTGGGGTATATATCGATGACAAATTACCATGGACTACCCATATTAATAAAATTTGTAAAAAAAAATATCTAGAAATATTGGCATTAATAATTGTATAACAGAAGCTCTGAATACGAAGATTATTTTTTCTGGTGTAATACTTATTCCAGTCACATTCGTCCTGCGAAAAATATTGTGTTGTTTTAACACAATTTTGTGCTAAAATGGTTTTGTGTTAAACTTAATATATCAACACACAATTGTGTTGATTTCAATACAAATTAGTGTTGATTCTTACACATTTGTGTTATTTTCAACACAATTCTGGTGCCAAAATGGCTTCAACACAAGTTTTTCGCAGTGTGTTAGATTAATTTCCGGGAGTCCTAGTCCATGCCTCTGTTTGCCATCCTTAAACTTAAAATTATTGTAGAAGTGAATTTACATCCAGTGTTGCAATTTGTGCAAAAGTTCTTCAACAAATCCTCTTTTACTCCCAATTCACTTCCAAACTTATTTTACAAAACAATCCGAAGTACATTATTATCCAGCAGGTTTTTTTATCTGTACATTTGAAGTTTATTAGGGAATAATACAAGCCCTGTATGGTTTTCATCCTCCTAGATTAATTCTGAGAATTACCCATCATATCTTCAGTGTTTGAGTGTTTTGCAAGGTTTTAATTGTAGCAGTCTCTTGTCATAAACAACTTCGACATGGACGAGACATTTTGTTCAAATATATTTTAGTATTAATGCTATAAATGGAAATAAATGCTTGTCAAGTCGAGGTTGCAAGGATGGATGCCAGAACAAAGGCCTTATATCAGACACCAGCCCTTCATTCACACTGAAATAAACATTACATTTTTAACGCAGTATTGATCAATGCAGTACATTCTGTACTAATGCAGACCGCAAGAATTGAAACATGAATCGAGTTCGTGGATCCATGTCCCAAAACTTCCATTGGACAGACGTTCAACTTGTAATTATCCCTTTATTACGGTGTATAGCGAAGGGAAATATAGGTTATATGTGTCACACTTTGACGCCCAAGGCTAACAATTTTTACCTGTATGGTCATACAGCATGTTTAGAACGACTGAAAGTGACAGATGTGCTAAAGCATTAAATTGTCTCATTCGTATTGTCTAAATTCAATTTAGCCGGAAAACTTATGGTTGGGCTTTATTGTCCCTTTGTCTTTTGGCTGGTCCCTTTTGTAGAGTTTTAAGGATTTGTCTAACAAAAGGCTGTAAACTTGTGATAGATAGATATATAATTTATTTACGTCTCACCATTTGCATATACAGATAAAAATACATAGAATTCAATTAAAATATATACAAATGCCACTCTTATAGAGATATGAGAGACTGATACTATAGAACAAATACTTGAACGTACAGATAGAATTCATTTGCTCACGAATATAAAATACTTCTCCGTCGTTCTAGAATTAAGAAGCAGGTTTTGGCACTTAATTTGGCTAGCGAAATACACGACAGCATCATAATTAATAAGTCCTGGTCAGACAAAATTACAAAACGGTCCCTATACATAAAGTTGATTTCTGAAAGAATGTCGTACCTAAAGTCGTCATAAACTGGACAAGTTACAAGAACATGCAGCTCATCCTCAATACCATTATTGCAGATTGGATAAACCCTTTGCTCAATAGCTAGATTTTCATATCGACCGGTTTCTATCCTTATCGGAGCTCTTTTTCTGAAATACAGTTTGCACATAGCTTTCAACTCCATAGTTATTCTTAAATTCCCTATACCAACGAAGCTTACTACTCTTCATATCACTCCTCCATTTTTGTATATATCGATCAAAAAGCTTTTCCTCTTCATATTTAATGGCAAACTTAGGATCGTACCGTACATCAATATTCGAGAGATGAAAAGAATCGATTTCCACTAACATCTGGCACACTCTATAACTCCAATTTTTACAATTTTTGCCCGAAGAGTTGAACGCCCATCTGAAAATTTTGTTGTTAATTCTATCCCTGTTATTATTTGTATATTTTGTCCAGTGACCAATAACTATTCCATTGTTTAATACCCATCGGCAGCCACCCCATTTCTCCATTAATACCAGCATTTGGGGTGTATCTACCTACACCAAGATAAAAACGTTCAGTCCTATGTTGTACCGCATTAATAGAAGATGTATCTGATGTTCCCCAAACCGACGCACCATATGTCATAACAGGCACAACCATAGACTCATAAAGCATACTAAAGATTTGGTAAGGTACACCACCCATAGTTTTACACTTTGCAATAACCAAACCAAGCGCACGGCTTGCAGATTGGGCGACACATTTTGTCATCATATTATAATCTAAATGCTCTGTTATTAGCAAACCCAGGTACACGTATTTATCCACTACATCCAAGACTTTGTCACCACATGTGAACTGCGTGTTAGATTTAGGTACTGATGGGTTCCGAAAATGTATAACTTTTGATTTATCTTGATTAACTGTCATTTTGTTATCAACACACCATACTGATAGATGTTCAAGGAGAAACTTCAGCTCTTCACTAGATTCCGCTAACAATACAATGTCGTCTGCTAAAGTAAAATACAAACCAACTCTCCATCAATGTTAACTCCCTTATCAAAACTCTTCAAATATAGCGATAAATTATCAATAAATATATTGAAAAGAAGAGGAGAAAGAACACATCCTTGTCTTAGTCCACATTTGACATCGAACCATTCCGAAAATAAACCATTCAATTTCACACAGCATGAAACGTTATTATAAATTGACATAATAGCTTTCAAAATTTTTCCATCGATACCAACCGATTTAAGACGGGACCATAGGTTCTGTCTATTTATAGAGTCATAGGCTTTGCGAAAATCAATAAAAGCAGCAAATGTGTTGTGTCTTTTCTTCTTACGAGTCTCAATAATATTTACAAGAGATGAGATATGGTCTACCGTATTGCGTTCGGATCGGAAACCATTTCGTTCGTCACATATTAAACTGCCTCTTTCGGCCCATGCTGATAGCCTATCATTCAAAACGGAGCAGTACAACTTATATACAACCGGGGCGAGTGTTATTGTGAGTGGACGCATAGAATACTGTACTGGTTGGCTGTATTCACTTGTTCTTTAAAATGGTGACTCTCTTGAATGCAGCGTAGGGGGTATGCTCAAATTTAACTGTCATTGATTCTCAGTTGCATTCATATTTTCTCGCTGTCAAATTAAAAACCGAATAAACTTGTATTGGCGGAACAATATCCAACACAGAGAATATAGATTTTTCTTTCTCAATTTTGCGATGCTAATGTTGACTGCTACAGAAATTGTTCAGTTCCTTGCCCCTTTGTGATGGCATCCACTTAGGCTCTCAAAATATGACAAATTTAACAAAGATACAACAGTGAACTCCAAATACTAGAGCAACATGGGAATGTATTTTCAAACATTTTTCCGTCCATGACGAAATTTAATGGATAATAGTTTGAGAATATGTATATTTGAATTATATTAGGCTAAGGGGTAGGGATCCGATTATTTGGCAAATCTTACACCAAATCGTTGCCGATTATTTCCTACCTCGACCCCATATAATCGGTAGACCCGTCATGTAAGACAACGTCAGTGAGCAACAGTTTGCGTGCAATGTACTTGACCATTTTCACTTCTTGGTTGAATGGTTCCCCACATTTAGTCACCTATTGTGGGTGTCGTACATGACGGATTTGCCCTAAAACCAACCTATTAACCAATTAACAACGGTAAGAAGCCCCTGTGCTGTAGACACGGTAAACCAGAGCAATGTACCCAAGTGCTGTCTATTTGGAGAACATGGTCTTGAGATGTAAATGACTGTCAGGTTGTCATGGACAATATACACAGCCAAGAAAAGGTGATAACTATCACCTTTTTTATGATCATCTTTAAAAATAATGGCCATCAACTCTGGAGAGTGATGAGCGATGATTGTAAATTTAGGCCATTACCTTTTAATTGAGGCAAAATCATCACCCTAAGAAGGTGACATCCATCACCATTTTAAGGTGATGGCTCTAACTCATCCCATTGTTAAGGTGATAACCAGGTCTGATCACCATTAAAGGGTGATGGGCCAACACCTTTTTTCTGGCTGTGTAGACTCAGGTACTGTGATATCAGTTTTTTCAGTCTATTCCATTAATTCCATATGCTCAGAAAGAAAATTTGCGTATTGGCTTGGATATGTTTTTTTTTAGGCAAGATGTGATCTAAACAATGTCTTCTCCAATAAAAACTGTAATTCTCCAATAAAAACATTAAAAAATAAAAGGCTGTACAATTTATTTGAGTCGTTTGGGTGTTTTTACCTTATTGCTGCAAAAGGTCTTTGTAATGTTTATAGGGAATTTGAGTAAACATAAAGTCTTGAGAATTCTCCAAGATATGTTAGGTGTTGGGCAGTTTTATTATTCTGACATGCAGCCCATACAATATATTTTATAACATTGATTTGTGTTGAATTCATTCAGTAGAAATACATTCAATAGAAATCCGTATTATAAAATATCTTGTAGCAGCTGCATGTTGAACTAAGTTTTATAAGCTGTAACTTTTATTTATTTTTTATTTTTTTTTTTTTAAATTAATGTTTATTGCCATCTCATACATTGTCCATGAGCTAGGACACCATGAGCATGAGCCTTTTAATTGTACGTCGGCGGCCAAAAGGTTTTAGCATATTTTCTAGATCAGGATTTTGTGCTGAGTCTGAGAATGCGCGTCTTGGGAGCCAAAGCCTCTGCATTTTAGTCGGAAAAATCCGATTTTTCGATATTTTGACCAAATGTTGTAACAAATTTGTAACTGCGCCTCCATATTTGGCTCCAAATTGAAGGTGCTGAACTGGAGCAAACATACACCTGAGAAAAAAAAAACAAAAGCAATTGATTACAGTGGTCTCACGCGATGATTTCGTCCAAAAAGAGGCATATTCGTCATCTCAGGAAAACACCCTCCGCGAAAATCTTCCTCAAATATTGGTATCCAGATGAGACCATCTCCTCAGGTCACTTCGAAGATCGGTTTTTGCATCAATGCCAAGCTGAATTGTTTAAATTATGGGTGCCAGACGCGGCAATTTCCGGGGCTAATTAACGTTTTATCGATAAAGAGAGGCGAGAGTTAATACTAAATCAGATAGAACAAACACAGGGAAGAAGTTGACACTTTGCTTGAAACTGCAATTTACGTCATGATAAATTGACCCGTGAAGGAAGAAAGGGAGGAGGGTGGGTGGGTAATCCCACGGAAAAAATGTGTACAACAACCAGGAAAGTCAGCAAGGAACTAGTTTTGACATGAGCCGATTGGTCGAGCAATGTATGGACTGGAGTGACGTCTGACGATATAAATATGTGATTTTTCATATAGAGACGTTACAGTACACGCTTGATTTGCACCGTATTGATATCCAAGTATTATACCGATTTTGTCTCCATTGTATAATATGATGTATTTGACTTTCCTTGGCGGTGCTTTATTTATTTCTTAAGATATATACATTGCTCGCATTTTATTTTCCTCGTGCATTGCCTATACAATGAATCGAATTTCTTTTGACTTTTCCAAACTGGGCCAGGATGTATGAATGTATTGAATTTTCTTTGGCGAGAAAATGGCATAAACATCATTCATTCATCGAACTGGACTGGAGGTCAGGAGTTATGGGCGTCTTTTTTGAATTGTTGACAGAGTACAGCTACAAAACATGCATACTGAGCCAGATGTCCAAGGTGCATGGTCTGGATGTATGAGGGCCTTACACCAATGTTCGGTACAGTAAACGTGTATCTATTGGAAATGAATATGCGTGGAAGACCATTCGAAATTCGCCTAACGGTTACTAGGATCCTTCGCAGAAACTTAACTGAACCAGATGGAATAACCGGGATACCTCGGCATAACAGGTAGGGGCATCCTCCATATCTCGCTCTCTTCACATCCGAACTATATCTCGCAACTTGCATGTCCATCCGGTCCATATCTCGCTCCCTGACCATTCGGACCATATCACGCTCCTTGTCCATCCGGACCATATCTCGCTGTCTGCCAATCCGGACCATATTTATTTCGCTCACCTTCCATCCGGACCCTATCTCGCTACTTGTCCATCCGGACAATATCTCGCTCCCTGTACCTCCGGACCATAGATGCACTGTCTGCCCATCCGAAACAAATTTATTTCGCTCACCGTCCGTCCGGACCATATCTTGCACTCTCGCAATCCGGATCATATATCGCTACTTATTCATCATATCTCACTCTCTGTCTATTCGGACCATATCTCCCTCTCCCCATCTGGACCATATATCGCTCTCCGCCCATTCAACCGCATCCTGTTCCATGTCCATCCGGACCACATCTCCGTCCTTGTCCATCCTGGCCATTTGTCGCTCCCTGTCCATAGGGGCCATATCTTATCCTTGTCCATCCGGACCATATCTCGCTCCTTGTCCATCCGGAACATATCTTGCTCTCTCCCCATCTGGACCATACCTCTCCTCTCATCCGATCCCATGCCGCTCCTTGTTCATTTTGACCATATCTCGCTTCTTGCTCATCCAGACCATATCTCGCTACTTGTTCATGCGAATCATCTTTCTCTTCCTGTCCATCCGGACTATATCACGCTTCATTTCCATGGGGACTATATCTCTCTTAGTGTCCATCTGGACCTGGATCTCGCTCTCTTGAAAAATGTGAAATTAAATTACACAAAATTTCTATCTGTTTTTTGCCTTCATTGATCTGAGGAGGTGGTTTTCGTATTTCAAACTGATAAATATACCACTTTATAACTGTAAGTATTGTCTTAAATATTTAATCAATAATTTCATTCCACTTCATTTAGCTGCAATTCTTCAGACAAATAGAGATAAAAATTAACCGAATCAAACATTTCGCTGAAGTGGTTCACAAAGGCTTTTAAACCAGACAATGCCAAATATATGAGGTAGATTTTTCAAAGCTTTTTGGTAAAATCGCAAGTGGAAAAAATTACAATAACATATAGTGGTGGCCATTATCTTATGCATCAGAAGGGATTGGAACTATCTAAGCTTGATATTAAGCGGGGAATTTAACTGTCTTTTGTAAACTTTGTGCCACTCGATAGCGAAAATATCTGAATACTGTCTCCATTTCACCTTTGAAACTTCTGTGAAACAGATTTCTTCCCTACTTATTTCTTGTAAAACTCTTGACAACCCTATGTATGGTAAAAAAAAACAACAAACACAAACACTGTGGTAAATGCGTGAGTTATAGACCGCTAGTCTGACAATTCAACCGACAGAGAAACAAGTTCCAGTGTCAAAGTCCATGCAGTTATCATCGACTCGAGTAATATTCCCAAGCTATCTGCGATGCGGTCCAAAGTGAACAAAGATGGAAAAAGCCGTTATAAGCAATTGATGCGGGTCTTACTGGGAGTGGGAAAGATGTATGGATAAATAAGTCATGCCAGAGAATGTAAGACTATAGACACGGTTACACTACAACATTATCCACACCTAGCCTGTTTACACTACAGACATCAGGAGATAAAATTTATCTGAGCAATTATTATCCGGACACTATTGACCCTGAACAATATTGGTGCGTTAACTTGACCAGGGTGAATAATTTTTTGTGTATTCACAGAGAATTATCTACTGTTACAACAAATGACAACCAATTCAGGATATGACGAGCCGTGCTCCTGTAGCTTCGTCGAGACATTAAGTTTAATCGTACAATAGCTGCGACAACAATAATTCCTTGTCACCATGATCATTAGTATGGCAATTAAGTTCTATACAGTTATTCCTCTAATAATTCGATCCCCCTATCCAAATTCAGTCACCTTCAATTTTGGGGACAAAATTCAATCGGTGGTTCTAATAAATTTGATTACATTCTCAAATTGAGTACTTTCAAAAACCATGCGAATAATAAATAATGAAGAAAAAATGGAGACTATGCATGACTTTGAACAAGTTTGTCAACTTCCTGTTCTTGTCCTGTTCTATAACTCAAGCACATACTAAGGTGTTTTATTATTATAAATACTGGAAAGATCGCCATATATATTATTTGGTATGTTATTGTCAATTCGTTCAATGCCGCAATGGTTATATGTGGACCGTAGACAAGCATGACCAGGGCCCTAGCTGTTAGAGGATGAGAGTGACTAAATTATACATATTTCAGGAGATAGTCCAACTCTGCTGATATGCGAAAGCCTATCAAATATAAGGTTTGGGAAGAGATGTTCGTCAAACCTATTACAAAGGCATACAACAAAGATATTGAGATGAGAGAGCAGTATTATTTGAACCAATTTTATGATGAAAATTAATCTAATGAAGTGGGCAATGATGATTGCATCCCAAATTCACGTAAATCATATCACATTCAAGAGATGAATTGACAAACCCTGCATGGGAAACGTTTATATTCACAATGAAAACGACGCTAAACCAGGCGAGCAAGATGTGAAAAACCTTATTTTTGAAAAGTTAACGGATAGAACCAATAGCATTATCGATGATACTGAAAAAAAATAATGACGCCGAGACCGTTGATTCTGAAGAAGAAACGTTGTAATAAACTTGTAAAACATTTGAGTCAAATTTCACTCAAGTAAGAGTGGAAATTTATCCCACTCAATACTTGAGTGAGATTTTCACGCAACATGAGAGTGGAAATTGATCCACTCAAGTTGAGTGATTTTTTTTAGATAGTATATTGTATGTTGAGCGGATGGGGAGAGTGATTGGCTATCGGGAGATTTAATTATGCGTTGCCATGGTGATACTTGGTAGAAGTTGCTGCTAGAATCTGTCCTATATGAGAGAATGAGGAGCTTGACAGATGAACACGTTAGGTGATACTCCTGTAGTTATGGGAAAAGAAGAGTATAAGATTATGTTGAGTGTGAAGAAGGGTTATTGTTTAATAAGATTGTGGGGATTACATAGTGTCTATGTGACAGTGTCTATGTGACACTGATAAGAGAGATCATGTGTAGGACGGGTTGAGGGAAACGGGTTGCACGGCGTTTTCACAAGACCGTTGCCCCTCGCGGTGCGATGGAGTGCCCAAGTACATCCATCCATCCATTCAGTGTCAGATAAATTTAGCGTGAAGAAACGTGTATAAATACGGTAGTAATGGGTTCCCCTTTGTTACCTACAAGTCTATGTCAGCTCAACAAAGGACACGAGTTATACTGAATCTGCCGTGACATCATCTTCACAAATCCAGGCAAATCCTAAATCCTCACAAAGGGTTCGATCGATAGACTGGCTAGCGAGGATGCCGTGACACTGAATATATCTATATATTCCAGATAATTTCGGGGGAAAGAGAGGGTTGTGGAAGAAAGTTCATGGATGGCGTCCAAGTGGACTTTCTGGGTTGCAGCCTGCCTAACTGTTGATATTTTAACAGCGGCAACCACAGCAACAACAGGTGAGAACGATAGAATTCAGTCATTCAAATTTCCAGTCAACTGTGATTATTTGGCCATATCTAATGTGACTGAACTCTATATAAGCTACAGCCATGGCTTCCTATACGCTGTCACGTTTGGTCGATATTATTGCTAAGTCAGTTAAATAATTTTTACACAACCAAACCTGTTAATGGCATTTGACCCACCTGAGCGGATTTTCACACACCCAACAAAATATTGGTGTCTCAGTTCTCTAAGATTCGATGCAGATTTTTCAATGTGTTTTCAATTGAAATTTTTTTTGGGATAAGATGGTATGGCCACAATTTAAACATCACTTTCTCAGTAAAACGGGAAACGGAAGCATCACCTCTTGCGTACCGCTCCAATTTACCTACTTCAGAATAACCATGTCAAATTGTCAACCCCACGATGAGTATTTTTCTTGGAATAAACGGTTTTACCTATAAAACTTTAGAAATCAAGTAACGTAGCGATGAACAGATTAGGGCTTATCCAAAAAATTGTGTTTTCATAGGCGTGCTCAATGGTTATTTTACGCACGGTTAGTGTGGGAAAATTTATAAACTTTCCCACACTAACCGTGCGTAAAGTAACCATTGAGCACGCCTATGAAAACATTATTTAAATTCTATTACCCAAATTACCCAAATTGTTTACCAACAAAGATTATAATGACAAGTTGAAAACATATTCTAAACTTTGACAACCTTTCTCCCCTTTCTTGAAAAAACTCGTCCATTGATGCTTCCGTCTCGGTTGGCATCGTGCCAATGCCATTGGACTAGTTTATTCAGCCTCTCAAATGTGGGGGGAGGGGGGTGATACTGTCGGCCGTGTCAGCTTGTGGAAATTACGTGGTCGTATGTCTATTTGCGTCGCTTTGTTCACGATGGAAACAACAGTTAAACTTGAGAAAGAAAGTTCGTCTTGTAATTTATTTGTTTGTTTTATTCGATTGTTACTTGTTTGAAAGCAGACGTCCCTTTCCTCACCCGACTTGTGAAATGGAATGTCCCAATGAACACCTTTACTTGACGGGTGTTGATTTCACGTAACCGTGCTAAAACGTGTAATAATTACACTGTTAGCTCGATGTTTTTGATACAAGTTCTATAGAATAACTGATAGTGGTCTTTGCCAACTTGAAGGGTTACACTTAATCGGATGAAAATTTTACCACTCGTAATAAGATTGTGAAGACCAAAATTGCACGTCAGCAAAGATGACCCATCAAAATAATCTTACATGGACAAAGAATCGATATTGTATAAACGAAATGTGCAGTTACATTTCTGTCGTCAATTTTTAACAAGCCGTCAAAGTGCGAGATAAAAATCCTAGAGTTTGAAAGGGTCATGTATATTTAGATGGGTAAATAACCCCAGAACAGTTGCGGTAGAAGTGCCAAAAATAAAATATTACATATACATGAATTTGTTCAGTTGGCATGAAGTACACTATTATATTGTATACTCAGAAAACGTTCAAGGCACGGAGTCTCATCATTCTCGAATAACAGAGCCGTGAGGTAGTGCATTCGTGCAAAATCTCCAATTTTGAACCGAAAACACCGCATATTTCTTTCTATAAACATATGAAGATAAACGATAACCAGAACCAGCATGATACGGCATACTCGCTGTTCCAATACGTAGTCGTATATCAAATCTGGTTCTCGTTATCGTTTATCTTCATATGTTTACAGAGAATAATAATAATTGTTTTCACCTCAGAATCAACTATTTTGCACGAATACACTACTTCACGGCCCTGTTACTCGAGAATCATAAGACTCAGTGTCTTTGAATTTGTCTTGAAAGTATACAATATAATATTGTACTTCATGCCAACTGAACAATTTCTTGTAGTGGAAGTGTTTTATGTTGGTACTCTTGCATTGCACCTGACCTGGGGCAATTTACACATCCAAAGATACAAGATCATTTCCCGGCGTGAAGTCATGTCTCCGGACCCCTCCGGTAACGAGTGCTTTTAACCAGTCAGGTTAACTCGCATCCTTCCCATGCTTTCTTATTTAACAGCATTTATCAATATACTCTCTACAAACACTTACATTTACATGAATTTTCACTCAAGTAAGAGGGGAAATTGAATTCACTGAACTTTTGAGTGAAAATATAATCTCTCAACTTTAGAGAATCATCATTCACTCTGCCTCCATCGACTCCTCTAGTGCGATTATAATTTTGGACATAGCTTTCAACAAAAACTAACTTGAGGTAACAGAATCTCACTCAAGCTGCTATATTCAACTTTTTGACTTGAGTGATTTAATACCCAAAGCTCGGGAAAATTTTCAACAAAAATTAAGTTGAGTCAATGTCACTTGAGTTGCGAAAATCCACCTCGAGTGGGATTAGTTTACACGCTGCAGCCTGAATACTAAAGGGAGTTTCAATTTGAGCACATGCTTCATCCTGAACTTGTTGTAGGATACAAATATCTTGGTGTTTTGGTTTTAAACGCCTGTGTTTATATCCTAAACGGTCATGTGTTTAAAGCTTAAACACATTTAGGTTGAAACAGGTGCTCAAACTGAGCCTCATTTTACGCCTGATGTTCTACAAGTCAGGACAACCCCGCTCTCTAAAATGGAGGTAAACAGGGTCGTTTTCGCTCCATAAATCAGTTCAAATAATGAATTCAGCAAAATCCTGTTGGGGCGCATACAGATATATCTATTTGCATTAAATGGTAGTAAAAAGTAAATTGTCATCTATCTAATTTGCATAATAATAGGCCAAACATCCTTCGCGCTGTTTAAACAGCATTGGCTGGTTCTTCACATGGCAAATTAATTTTATGACATGGAACAATAGATAAATTAATGCCCCTGAAACTTTGATGGATTGGTTAAGAAGGAATTGAGCAAAAACGACCCTTTTTACCTCCATTTTAGAGAGCGGGATCGCCCTTGTCTGTTCTAACCCTAAACATGTGGCATGGCGAGTACTTGAGTGAAATATTGTTGTTTATAGACAGTAACATCTCATCATATTTAATAAAATATTTTTTACGGTTTCAGTTCCGGCTCTATCTAATTATAGGGGTGAGTGTTCTTACCCACCTCCACTGTCACTGATATGTTCTCTGGATACAGTCGCTGTTTGTGAAGGTGATGGAAGTGCCGGGACGAATGGATCAACCATCTCTATGCCGATAAAATATTCCATAATCATATCACCGGTGATCGAGGGCGCTTTCATCATCAATGAATCCACCGTAAGAGTTGAAGCAGTTTGGTTGCGTTTTTTTCCGTTTGGCAGGGCTAACAATCGAGGCGCTAAACTGACCCCCTTCTATGAGTTTTTCCTTCCAGTTTTATAACCCTATCAAAAAATAAATATCCATGCTCCAAAGACACCAATGTGTAGGTGGTTCAGATAAGTTAAATTCTTTATCTACCATGCCTTGATTACAACAAACACTCTACACTCTTAAAACGCAAATGTTAGATGTAACATAGATATTGGAGGAGGGAAAGCATTTAGAAAGTGTTGTATTCCCCAATATTAAGTGTTATAGATGTAACATAGAGTATTGGAGGAGGGAAGCATTTAGAAAGTGTTGTTCCGCCACTTTTAAGTGTTGGATGCAACAGTTCCGCCACTTTTATGTGTTGGATGCAACAGCTTAAAATGTTGCATATAACACTTAATATTTGTGAATACAACACTCTCTAAATGCTTTCCCTCCTCCAATACTCTAGATGTTAAATCTAACATTTGCGTTTTAAGAGATCTCGCTTTCTAAAATGGAGGTAAAAACGTTCGTTTTTGCACAATAAACTTAATTTTACTGTAATGGATTCAGCAAAATCCTCTTGAGGCGCACACAGACATATATATCTCCGCATCAAATGGTAGTAAAAAAAAATAAAGTGTCATCTATTTAATTTGCGTAATAATAGGCCAAACATCGGTCGCGCTGTTTAAAAAACATTGGTTCTTTAAATCGCAAATTGATTTTAGGACGTGGAACAATAGATAAATGAATGCGTCTGAAGTTTGAAGCATTAGTTAAGACAGAATCAAAAGTTATTGAGCAAAAACGACTTTTTTACCTCCAGTTTAGAGAGCGGGGTCGCCCTATCCCGTCCAACACAAGTTTATAAGAGGGGGATATCTCATGTCGCCATCGTTATGTCGGATATCGTTATGTTTGCCATAACTAAAGCATGCCAGGCAAAGATTTCAACTGATTTGAAATCTTTATCTCTATGTATATAAATTCTTTTGTGCATGACCACAATTGTTAAAATTTTCACCCTAAGGGGTCATTTCATAATTAGCTCAATATTCTAGCAATGCTTTCCTGATTGTCGCCTGCAGCCTACATGGAGAGCAATGTTTGGATATTGTACGCTAATATCACGTTAATTTTTTTGTTCTCCATTTCCAGGGCTGCTTTTTTCTTGCTGAGTCACAAACCATCAGACCTTGGATTGACAGTCTGTCTTTATGGGTGAAAACATCGTTTCCTGGTCAAATCCAGTGTATCAAAAGGGTGAGTAAAAAGGCTCTTTTGAATAAGCGTTGTCATGATGTTATAGCGACGGATTTTTGTTTTTGTTTTTTGGAAAGGATGTGTCACGTTTACATATAGGATTGTTCCTTTGTATGTGACGGTAAACAATCCATTTTTGTAATCTAAAACTCTACAGCATCAGATTATTCTTGAAGTTTACATACTGAAAATATCTCAACCTCGAAAATATCGCGATAATCAGTTGCATAAACTGAATTTGTGGTTGATTAAAATATACTTCCTGGGCTACTTTTGAATTTTTGAGGCATATATCATGGAGAGGGTCTTACTCTTGTAACAAAAAATGACACATCAAACCAAGACCAATCCTGGTTAGAAGTATTCAAACGTCTTTATATATTTTGTGAAAATATCGTCGAAAAACTCAAGGATTGAAAAAAAGCTTCAAAAACCGTCACACAAAAAGGAGCCTTCTCTGTGTAAACATCTCTTATTCTTTCTGTGTTTGTATACTTCATCCACACGAAGACTGCTTAGTAAATCCAAAATTACTATTAGAGGTGGAATAAGAGGTTTCTTTGAGATAGGAATTGCCACACAATGGAGAAGGAAAACGCAAAAAACTCACAATTTTCTTAAGAATATACGTTGATATGGGTTCATATTACAATAGTTAGACTCTTAAAGAAATATAACCAACTATTTTACTGTCGTTGAGGGCGGTAACCTATTATTTATATTAAAATTTGTGAAGCCGTGTTTCCGCTTTGAGGTCGATGTGGGCGCCGACATGTTGCCTGTGGGATGACGTGACTGATGACGTCAGCATTCAGGGCAACGTCACGCCTAACACTTGATCCAGGGACCTTCCCCGTTCCAACTACGGACATTTGAATTACCCTGCGTCCAACTTTTAAGGGAGTAGAGGACGTTCATTTCTAGAGGTGGAATGTTTTTTTTTAATTTCAGCATTTTTTCAGCAGGTTAAGAGAAGATGATCCATGAAAAAAAAATGGAGGGTAAAAAAATATGTTAGCCAAATGTATGTATACCACTTAAAAGCCATAAAATTGAATGCATAGGGAAATTTGAATTTTTTTTTGCTTGATGCTCAATAAATCAAATTTCCCAAAGTCAAATTATCTCCATTTTGTTATATAATACTAAGCACTTATAGTTCTTGTTGAATATGTAATAAAATCAGGGGGACACCATGCTTTCTTAGAAAATATTAGCAGTATAACAGATAAGTAAGCGTTTTCAATCATATTTCCAGGAGATGGTAGGAGTGAGAAATCGGGGTGGTAGTAGGGAATATTATTGGAGGTTGATTTATAAGCCATTTACAAGTTTCCTTCTTGTTGAAAGTAACTAAGATTGAGTTTTGGGGGATTTCAGAGGCGTATTTTTCAACCTCGGGAGCAGTGTACGCCTTCCAACCGTTGAATCTAAAATGTCAACTTTTTGGTCAGTCCTATCACACTATCAAACCACCAGTAAATCGTAAGGTTAGTGCCACGGCACTGTAGCTCATCTGGCTGTAACTGGAGAAAGTAGCTGTGACAAATTTTTACTGAAGAACTGCAATAGATGAGTTTCTAGTTTGTGTTGTCCCCCCCCCGAACACTAAATGATCCATGCAGTAATTTCCTGAGAATTCACGATAACAAAATTTCATGGGGAAATTCAAGATGGCCACCTGTAGGCCATATTGGATTTTCAAATTGGACCAGAAAAGTTATCTTGCGCAACTTGACCCCAAGGGGAACCTGTGTATCAAATTTGAGAAAGATCAATGCAGTAGTTCTTGACAAGTCGCGATAATAAATCTTCATGAGGAAATCCAAGATGGCTACCTGGTGGCCATATTGGATTTCCGAATCAAATAACAAAAGGTATCTTGCACAACTAGACCCCAAGGGGAACCTGGGTACCAAATTTGAGAAAGATCCATGCAATACTTCCCGAGAAATCACGATAACAAAGTTTCATAAGGAAATCCAAGATGGCGGCCTGCTGGCCATATTGGATTTCTGAATCAGACCACAAAAGGTATCTTGCACAACTAGACCCCAAGGGCAACCTGTGTATCAAATTTGAGAAAGATCAATGCAGTAGTTCTTGAGAAATTGCGATAATAAATCTTCAGAGGAAATCCAAGATGGCTACCTGGTGGCCATATTGGATTTCCGAATCAAATAACAAAAGGTATCCTGCACAACTAGACCCCAAGGGGAACCTGGGTACCAAATTTGAGAAAAATCCATGCAATACTTCCTGAGAAATCACGATAACAAAGTTTCATAGGGAAATCCAAGATGGCGGCCTGGTGGCCATATTGGATTTTTGAATCAGAGCAGAAAGGGTATTCCGCACAACTAGTCCCCAAGGGGAACCTGTGTACCAAATTTGAGAAAGATCCATGCAGTAGTTCCTGAGAAATCGCAATAACAATGTTTCATGGAGAAATCCAAGATGGCCGCCTGTTGGCTATATTGGATTTTTGAATCAGACCACAAATGGTATCTTGTACAACTAGACCCAAGGGGAACCTGTGTACCAAATTTGAGAAAGATTCATACAATAGTTCCTGAGAAATCACGATAACAATGTTTCATCTGGAAATCCAGGATGGCCACCTGGTGGCCATATTGGATTTTTAAATCAGACCACAAAAGGTATCTTGCACAACTAGACCCCAAGGGGAACCTGTGTACCAAATTTGAGAAAGATCTATCGGTTATTTCTGAGAAATCGCGATAACAATGTTTCGTCAGGAAATTCAAGATGGCCGCCTGGTGGCCATATTGGATTTCTGAATCAGACCACAAAATGTATCTTGCACAACTAGACCCCAAGGGCAACTTGTGTACCAAATTTGAAAAAGATCCATGCAGTAGCTCCGGAGAAATCGCGATAACAAAATTTCATGGGGAAATCCAAGATGGCCGCCTGGCGGCCATATTTAAAATCGTATCGACACGGCATAAACAAATTCTGGTGTGCTCATTGAGGGGAACATGCATGCCAAGTTTCAGCTTAATCGGTCAAGCGGTTTCAGAGGAGAAGATGTTTACACACGACGGACGACGGACAATCAGGCCATGACATAAGCCCATCGGGCCTTCGGCCCAGATGAGCTAAAAATGGTTCTTTCGTGTCTTTTTGTTGATTTTCATCCCATTTTGAGATGTCTGGGTAGTTTTGTTCGGAAATTCCGCTTGTTTTGAAAAATTCAACAAATCCCCATGTAGCCCCATAAGAGCAGCGAAATGAACGTCCTCTACTCCCTTAATTCGAAGAAAAAACTGGCGCGAAAAATCCCACTGGGGTAATTGCTTAAAGGAAAGGGGTTTAGGTTATTTCGGCCCACTGGAGAATTTCTTCCTCACGATTTTCAACTGAGACTTGCCCGATTCAATGAGCATTGAACTAAAAGAGTGTCCTCTGCAATTATGCAGGGATTTGAGTTGAACGACGATGCTTCTGAGATTGTAAACATTTTCATGATCACACTTGAGCTATTAAAATCAAATAGAACGTCTGTGGATTCACTGGGTTCCTTCTCAAACAAATTATCGGCATGACCAACACGATCAACCTTAAATCTCCATGACGTCGTGACGTTTTTAGATGAGCATACACTCACTTCCGCTCATCTAAAAACGTCAGGCAGTGGTGCAATGGCGGCGCCCAGCGCAACAAAATATTCAATATTTATTTTATTTTACATTCTATCAACATAAGTTTTATATAATAAGGTATGGAATACGATTGTTCATAAATATAGTCACAATCAGAAATAAGGTAAGTACTCCTTTAATACAGCGCCATGAGGACCATTTTGAAATATACCTATGATGCCTTACCTCAAGGGTTACGCACATTTCCAACAAATGACTTCAGTGTAATCAGCTGTCAAGTAATAAAGTTCTGGGTCTTAATTTCAGTGAGTAAATTTAAGCAATAGTGGAAGTTCAAAAGAAGAGCGCTCACATTCCCCACCCGGCCCTTCTCTCTCAACCCAGTCAAGTTAGGATTAAGGTTACTGTATCGGGTCCCAGTTGCATACGTGTACGTATCACAATTTTGCTTTTTGTATCTGTAAAAACTATACATTTTCTGAAAGCCCTTTATTCAACCCTTTATTCAAACCCTTTATTCAAGGAATTTAGATAAATAAATAACTTTCTCGAATTTATTACAAGAATCGATTCATTTAAAGATAAATGATGTCATTTAGAAAAGTCTAGTCCTCAAAATCACGCGCTAAAATCACGCGCTCTCTGTTTTCGTCAAACAAACTTCCTTTTTTGGAATAATGCACTTTACTATTTGAATAAAAATAGGTTGCCTCAGTCTTTTTAGTTATGGCCTAGAAGTTATTTTATCAAAACTCGACCCCTCTCCACTAAATCATAAATAATTCATTAACAGGGCCGATCTTATCAAATTTGAGGCAGTGTTTTGAGGATCTACATGATTGGAATATTGTGTCCAAAGTTCATGTTTGTACATCAAATAACAAGAGAGAAATTAGAACGGGAAATACCATTTTTTGGCGAAAAACTAAACGGACAAAACGGCAAAAAACCAATCAGCACTACTGCACCACGAATGGCTTGAGTTTAGAAAGTCATGTTTTTTTACTACAGTGCACTAATTTTCATAATTTCTTATTCCCCTCAACTTGTAGGTTTGAATGCGTACCCTGGTATAAGACAAAAAAAATGAGATTTTGAAGCTTCGACCCGATACAGTAACCTTAAAGAATTGCCCGATTAAGTGGTTTTCATTAATAATGAATACGACTTTCTAGCACAATGGTGCTAGAAAGTTTTGAATTCTCATGCAAAATGGGAAATATGCCTTGTAAAAATTTTATTCCATTCTTGCGATTTTATCCGTTTCGGAAAATAATGAGGGTAATGGGGTAGGGGAAAATTAACTGACAAATGATGCATACTGTTCGTCAACTTTCTCCATACATTTGCACACAGACGTGAGGTCAAATTCAAGTACTGATGTTTGGGTCACTCAGCGAATATGACACTGACCAATTGGCGCTACAATGTTCACTTTCTGGAGTAGTATGATTCACAAAGTTTCACACTTTTCTTGCTGGTCTATACAGTGAAAGTTATTGAAAAGATTTTTTGTAGTGGTAAGTTCGGTATTGGTGGAGTGATTTCTCCCCTCTACGCGTTAGTTCAAGATTTCAATCACATGCAGAGTGTATCCTGGATAGGAGTTGTGCAGCTGACATGCACTGTTCGAAGTTTTTCTTTATTTTTTTTTAGGAGTTTGAAAAGAACATAATTCTTTTGACACCCGCAGGTGGATTTACCATTTGATGTTTAACTTTTAGGACATAAATCATTATATCGAAAAGAGGTCACGTGATCTCATTTACATAAATGTCACACGGCATTCTCGTCTCGCGAGACTCCCTACTGCGAGAAAGAGTCTCACGCGTAAATGGGAGCCATCCCCCAAAATTTGGGGGGTGAGTAGGCGGCGTATGATTATCTGGCTTGTCACTGACCTGCTGACTCCGCCGAGTTAGAAGCGAATTGCTAAACATAACGCGGGCTATATAATTGGGAAATGACTCTTTCCGTTTCGGAGCATATCAATCGCGAACAAATTATTGTCGGTATGTATACTTGGCCGTGAAAGCGAGTTATCTAATACAGGAAGTAGTTCGCGGGTAGACACGGCTCGCTTTGAGAATGATGTCATGCTGCCTCGCTTTGAGATTGGAGATTCAAAAATGTCACCACTTTACATGAGAGTCGCTTTGGTCTCCCGCGGGTAGACACGGCTCTCTTTGAGAATGGTAGACACGGCTCTCTTTGAGAATGAAAGTGCGTGTTTGGCGAGCTCTCCTGTTAAGGAGGTGAAATTGTAACCTAATGAATATGTATGAATGGTGACGTCAAATTAATGAATATGCATGATATGGAGAAGGGTGACGGCGAGGAGCACTATCATTCGAAGATCTGGGGAATTGCGCGAAAGCAACGGGGACGAGATTTCTGTGCGTAACGTATTCAGTTCAAACAATTGTTTGTCCATATTACTTACCAGAAAACAGATGTAACGGGACGAGTAATGTTCATTGTTAAGCTGCCAACAACACCACACGTTCTCCTCCTCACACTGCAATCCAGCAGGTGGCGCTTCATTAAACGAAGGACGATAACCGATGACCAGTTGAACCATAGTCCAGTTGAACGTTGAACCAAAAAGTGGTTCTTTTGACGACCACCGCGGGAAAAACAATAACGAGGGCGGGAAATACGTTGAACCGAAAAACAGTTGAACGTATACTCGGTCGGGAATAATTTTGACCCACACAACAGTATTACGTCTTTCATTTTTGATAACTTCTATGATTGTTTCTGACTGTTGATAGGCTATTTTATGAGCGAAAATAGTAATATGCCATCAAAATAAGTGCATAACAGCGAAGTTTCCCAAATCGACACGCGTTATTAACGACTTGGACATTCAGTTTTAAGCATAACCACATGGTTTATTTGGAAAAGTCTGCAGAATTTAACTTAATATTAATAAGAAAATTACTCCCTGCTCTCAGACATTCATATCCCATTGTTTCGGTCATGTTGGTGTCGTTTTACCATGCACGGAGTTTCATGTGGTTGAACGTATAACCAGTTATAGGTTGAACGTAGAACCAATAATAGGTTCAACGTTTACGCCCAAGCTAGTATCATGTGGTTATACGTAGAACCAGTTATAGGTTGAAAGAAGAACCAATAACAGGTTCAACGTTTACCTCCATGCAAGTATCAATATATGCTTGAATTCGAACTGAAAACGTTCAACCAGATTCCGGGTAAACGTTTACTGTCATTAAAAATTGGTTCAACGTTGAACTGATAACAGGTTGAACATTTACTCCCTGAAATTGGCCGTTTTTACAGTGTACATGTAGTTTTTCCCCCCTACATGTAGTTCTAAATCCCTACTGTGTTAAAAGCAAGAGTTACCTTTGGCTTACTTTGGTACTTACCTTGGTGTCCAGGAAAAGTAAATCTGTATCTACATGTGCTCCTTGGACTAAGACTATATGCCTACCATGGACGTCCAATCCAATCTATTGTGCTTCAGCCTAAATGAGGAAAAGCGGCTGTTCTTGTTATATTGTCAGATACAGAATGACACATTATGAAACACCAATGATTTATTGCTTGGCTGTTGCTGATTTATTTCGCTGATTGTCAGATGGACAACTCCAGATTTGGTTTAACATGTTGAAACATTCATAGGGCCTTTTAACTGTATTGTACATAGATATCTGAGGGGGGGGGGGGGATTCTAGATATTTGAGGGGGGAGAGGGGAATTTTAGGCCACAGGAGGCATTTCAGCCTTACCTTGATGATTGCAAATGTAAATGCTCGCCACAGACGAACAATAGTTAGGTTAACAAAAAAATGAAATTTGGTCATGAAATGAACTGGGGAATGAGGTGATCAACCAAACAGTCAACATTGTCCATAAAACTAAACACTGAAATTGTGTCAACATCAGTTATTATATAGGCCCAGGTTTTTGCATTAGTAAACTTAATATTTGTCCACATCTGCGCTAGCCCAGTCAAACAAAATATCGGGGGATTTTCTTGGGCCTGTTTGCACCGGTATACCAGAAGAATATGAGTAATCACGGGTCGATCCCCGCAGTAGCTTTACATGTGGATGCCAATGGCTGATCCACAGGTAGGTAGCTGAGTGCATGTAGCTTAAATATTGTTATGACATCTGATATCGCCTATGACGAGCTCAAAGCTTTTTCACTGCAGTGTACCAGCTTGGCGGCAATTTTGCACACACCATTAAACATTGCCAGTTTCCATAGAAGGCTCTTGACGGATCCGCGACCAGGTACAAAACGGTGGGAAGCAGTGACTCACTTTTTAGAAGAGGAGTCAATCCCACTCTCCATCAATAATGTTTTCTACGGGAGAGCTTTTAATCAGTCTCCTTAACACTGCCAGTGCAATATGGAGAGTAATTTTTGGAGAGAGTGACACACTCCTAATTCACTCGCACAAAACAACATCCAGGAGAGTGATGAATAGCTGTCACACATTTCACAAACCATTCGCGACTGCTCGGCTTATTCCGTGAAGTCATAATATCTCGCGCGTATTAATGGTGTAAAGATTTTACAGCTCTCAGCTGTAAACCTTGATCCACCGCACGTGAGGCACATCACATACTGTAGGATGTGTTTCCCCTCACATAGTCCTCGTTGTATTTCTCTCTTATCGGGAGATAAAATATACATAAAAATGAAATGGACATTCCCTTGATCTACCCGGGAAGAATCTCTTCTAATTTGAAGTGTTTCTCTCGGTGTTTCCTCTTGAGCTAATCTTCATCAGTGCCCATGGTAACGGAAGTCATACAGCTGACATGCGCTGTTCGGAGTTTCCGCGTGATATTATTCTTTCAACATGGATGCCAATATGGATTCCTGGCAGTACGGGACGAGGCACTAATGTCCTACATTGTCCGAGATCGTGTCGAGTGTTCACAAACATGAGAGACTGGCGAAGATCGCCAGAACGAGTTACTGAAGGTAGAAAATAGACAAAAATGAAAATTTCAAAAGTTTGGAGGGAGGGGAAATTTAGGTCATCAAATTTAAGGGGGATTTACATCCGAAAATCTGATTAATCAAATTTTCACACCCCTTCTGGCGATTTCTTCTTAATGGCTTGAATTGGATTATAGTCATGAAAATTCACTCACTTGTGAGACACGAGAAAGATATTGAAAGATGAAAAATGGGGGGAAAAAATCATATTCATATTTATTTTGTAAGTAATTTTAGTCAACGGGAATGTCAATCAGACCCTGTTAAGTATAAGAACCCCAATTGATCTACAAGTGTCAAACAACAGTACTAGGTCACTATTTTTGCGGGTGAACATATTAACCAAATCATTTTCAATTTTAATTTTTCATTTCATATTCCCGTAATTCTCAAGACAATTTGACTTTATGTTTATCACTCCGGGTGTATTGCTTGACCATGGAGTTTCCATGGTTTGAGGACCGCACTGCGGTGGTCTAATGGTTAGAGCGTCGGCCTCGTAAGCGGTAGGTACTGGGTTCGATCCCAGGCCGGGTCATACCTAAGACTCGAAAAATGGAACTTGTTGCTCCCTCGCTTACGCTCAGCATTAAGAGGATAGAACAAGGACTGGTTCGCTCGGTGTCAGTATAATGTGACTGAGTGGGTGTGTCTGCCTACGGCATGATATTTCAGTGGGACAGCACTATAAAATGGCAGCATTAGATCTGCTCTGTTACAAGTAGGTACCCCTGCCCCTCCCCCTCCCCACCCTTCCCTTCCCTTCCCCGTCGTGATATAGCTGAAAAAATGTTGAAAGCGACGTTAAACCCTATTCACTCACTCACTCACTCCATGGTTTGAGACTTGTACATCAATTTGATGCTGCATTTATTATACTTAACTGCGTTAAGCCCGGTTGACAGTCCCCTGACTACATACATAATAAATGTACCTAAATATGAATTTTTGTTTCTTTCATTTTTCGTCCTTCGATAACTTTATCATGTCTAGATTGACAAGGGGGTGAATTTTTATGTCATTACTCCAAGCCATCTGCAAGAAATCGTCAAAAGACTGACAAGGGGTAAGCAAATTTGATTTTCGCCAGTAAAGGGGGGGCGGGTAGACGGATTTTATGTTTATTTTTAGTTGGGCACAAAGTATTCTATACAAAATCTGTATTGAACCAAGCAGACATATGAACTGTTAATTCTGCATGCAGAATATCAGTAAATAAATATAGTCCAATGATGTTTCTCTGGTTAATTTTAGAACATGAACAAACTTAACAGCATGAATTTTCTCTGTAATCTCTGGTGAAATGGGACTTTCCATGAGTTGCTAAATAACAATAACTTAGACGCTGCAAAACAAAAATAATTCACAAAAATAATTCATCTTCCAATTCATGTTATAGGTTGTTTATCTTTGATCAGTTTTAAAACAGCCTGTTATAAGCATTTTTCAAACCAATTTTTACTAGAAAACCCAGCCTAGTCTTTGTTTTTCTGTTGTTTTTTGAGATTTTATTTCATTTTTCTATTTTTTATTTCAATTTTTTTATATATCTTTTTTATCTTTATTTTTTTCTTAAATTTTGGTTATTATTATTATTATTATTATGATTAATCTCCAATTCTAATATGACTGTTATTTTATGTTGTATATAATATTGTTTCTATTGTTGCTGCTCTCGACGCTGATGAAAGGAGGCCTTTGTCCTATCGGAACTATCGAGGTTTTCTTAAATAGGGTGTATTATTATTATTATTATTGAATCAAACTAATCTTCTGTGTGGATGATGATGATAAAAGAATTAGTATCTTGGGGAGAGGGGAATTGTCCTGAAGGAATTTATCCGGGGGGGATTGGATGGGACCGGAGAGGAGGGTAAGGGTGCACTGTTATAAATCACCGTTATTTCGCAGTAAATGCATGTTGGAGTTTACAGTACATTCAGTCGTAATCACATTAATCTGAAGAACTGTAATATTTCAGTTAACATCAACTCTTGTTTTTTCTGAAAGGAGGTTGATATCTTTGCACACGAAACGCTCAGTTGTAGGAAACATCCGACACCTGCGTTGTACGATACAACATTCAGAGCATTATCAGAACACGCGTTGGGACGGACGCAGCGGCTAACTTTAATTTTCGGTCTAAAGTACGGTTTGGTTTTGGTTTTATCCATCTTCACATTTCAAGCTAAACACTACACTAACGTTCCGTTATTTATAGTGTGCGACTTGCATATGCGAAGATGGGTTTTATCTGACTTGTACTTGTATCCTACTATTCGTGTAATAATTGCACAGATTCGTTCGTGGTTATTTACGAAACTTGTGGTGATCGCATTTGTAAACACGAAGAGCAATGGCCATTTCGGTCTTCCAGTGACCTATACCTTGCCGCGGAACCGATAATTGTAGACAATGGTGCAATGTAATTGTATTGTTTAAAGAATGTTAAAACAACGGTAATTGTAAATTACAGGGCTACCCAAATTTTACAGTTGAATGCCTGTCAATAAACGGTAATTATAAAATACGGTGCAACATTTTACAGTTCAAAGCCCGTTAAAAAACGGTAATTGTAAAATACGGTGCAACGTAATTTTACAGTTGAATGTACTGGCACCTTTTCTGCCAGTACATTTAACTGTGAATTTACGGTGTGATTTATAACAGTGTGGTATACATCCCGAGGACAAATGTCCAGTGAGACTGCGTGGTAATTATACATTTTTTTCTTCGGTTTTAAAAGTGGACCTAAAACAACAACTAAATTATCATCCTGGACAGTAAGACCTCCTTCCAGCTACCATCCTCGCGAGTCAGTGTATCGATCGATCTGTTGGGATCGATAAACTGGCTTGGTTAGTTACCCTTACGAGTTCTGGATTTAAATAGATGAAGGGGTTTCCCCTGAATCAAACCAATCAGTGAACGCGCTAAGCTGGTTGATTAGGCCAATCCGCTGCGAGGTATCAGATGTGACAGGTTTCAATTTCATCGCGGGCCAAACTGCTTTGATATCAAGCAGAAATCGACATCGGAAGTCAAAGCAAAAACCGCAGGCTGGGGATACCGACATGCTAATTCAAAACAAGCGCTAGGGATGAAATATACGAGATTGTATAATAGAGGCATCGACTCAAAAACTCATTCGAATCACCAAAAAAGTCCAGGTAAACCCTCTGCGAGGATTTAGGATTTACCTGGACTTGTGAAGATGTCCAGCTACAAGAGCATAGCTACTTCTGACATTCATAGCTTGAAATAACAAATTAATCCATGCATCGGATTTCAAGACAGTTGAGTTGAAATAGTACTGGTTGCGTACTCAAGGATTAGAGTTGGAGCAAAAACCACTCGAAAACTATAAGCACATTTTTTCTGTGAAGTGGCGACTGCGTGGTGGTTGCTGTTGTTTCAGATAAATAACGAGCACGAAATCAGAATTCGTACATGTATTGTCTGTGTTCGGTGCTTCTTCGTCTTTCTCATGATCTCCTTGATACGTAGCGATTCTTCTTTACTCATGGTATTGTAGTTTCTTATTAGACACTGTGGATATTTCTATATTAATAAAGCTACCTGGGCTTGTTTGCGTACTGTCGTGTGGGTTGGTCACTTCGAGCTTTCTGGAAGCTTATTGTGATTGTATCTGGGTCGGATCGTGCGCCATTGTTGTGTGTTGTGGAATGATCTCGAATGCCCCGTAGAGTATAAATAGCCTAGCGTTCAGTGATCGAGCAGGGAATTCAGACTGGCTTTATGTGGGTGCATTATACTGTATTACATTTGCTGCGGACTGCTGGATTGTATACTCCTGTAAATTGACATTTGGCTGCGTTGTAATCTACGTGATTCAACTGTCGGAGATTGGGCATTTGCTGGAACTGTAAACGGCTCAGTGGTGTTGGACTACCAAAATTCAGAAACGCGATTTCTGCGCGTCGGCACGAACTGTGTCGAGATTTATGTACGTTAGTACGGACTGTGAAATATACACCGGTATAGCATTGAACAGTAAGACTATATTTCACATTTATTTGTTGAATTAACCTTTAAATTATTTAATTTGTATATGATTTTATTATTGTAAATACATAATTGATTGTTAATCCTTGACTTCACAACAGTTTTCTGTTACGTTTTTTCTATTATTGTTTATGACGTAACAACTTCTATTCATATCTCACTCTGCTCTCTCGTTGTTATTTATTATTTAATTATTCATTTTAATAATTAGCGCTGCAGAAGATCTTAAATGAACAAAGAAATGTACAGTGAAATCCGTATGGGAAACGGCCCTTAAACTGCAATTTCAATCAATGAATCGACACACTTGCGGTTCTTATTGATCTCTGTCGGGAGTCTCGAACATGCGTCTGGCAAATCTACTACGCCTTGAAAAGACGAGCCGATATCCTAACTAGCAGCCTTCATGGCATCCACTACGTTAACGGCAGTGTCATCAATTCAGACTACCTCAACTATGGGAATCTAGATATAGCCATATACTTGGCGCGGAAGGCTTTTTGATCACCAAAACGCTGAGATAGTCGATTCCTCAAGGAGGCAAGCTAAAGAGCAATCGTTCAATCTTCACAGGTGTTTCGGAGATGTTCAACAAAGCGTCGAATAATAAACCAATATAAGATTGCACTCCTTCTACGCTGAGAAAATCTGAAGATGCTACAATCTTTTCCAGCACATTTACACGGGAGGAGTCAACCTGTCACTAATAAATATAGGCCTATAGGCAACTAAAGACCTAACAACAGTATCTGAAAACTAATAGCTCTACTCTGTAAATGACATATACACTATGACTGTAAACACAGTCTAATGAAGAAAATTAGTACAGGAGAAAGACTCGACCAGCCAGAGTATTAAATATATACTCGAGTCCTAACTACAGTATACTGATTCAATGAGCCAGACAGACAGATTTTGAATTTGTGGCCTCCCATCCTAAGTTGGATGATGTAGGCCATACCATTGAGGTTGCTTTAAAAAAAAACAATTAAAACTTTACTTGAATATAAAAAATAAATACTTCACGTTTGATTTTAAAAGAAATACTGTGTTTTTAAGATACTCAATGGGACATATAAACATGTAAATTGAGGCTCCAGAGGCGTTATTGTGTAAGAAGGAGGGGTACTACTTTAAACTTTAAAAGATAATATAAAAACAACCAGCATGCATATATTATGAAACAACGACCCTATTTATCATACATATATAACTGAATTATAAAGGCCCAAACAGCACATGCATATTTTATGTTCAATTAATAATAAATTTATATTATTTTAGACAAGAGTATTTGTGTGGTTATTAAAAATGATTTAACATAACATCTCTACTCATCCCGGTGAAGACCGTGACCGATGACCTCGTGGTATCATCAGACACTAATGTCCAACCAGAACGAGCAAAGTCATTATTTAAAACAAAATTGTTCACCCCCTCCCCACCCTTAAGAATAAATAAGAAAATGTATATTGAACGAGATTTGATGTAATATCCACACTCATTCTGGTGAACACCGGAATATCTTCAGACACCGATCCTCCGACACCGATGTCCAACCAGAACAAGCAAAGACATTATTTAAAACAGTGTTTAGCAATAAAAGCCAGATTTGATGTAAACTCATGTCTATCAAATTTACAGATATATGCATGTACTATTATAGTGACCAATATAATCAGAAAATACAAATGGGCACAACATTAAATAAAAATTTCATTCATAGATTAATTTAATTTAAAATGTATAATGACTAAAAAGTTACCACATGCATATCACAGATTATTAAATAAAATAAAACACATGCAAAACATGCAATAAAATCAATACAAGGGTTAAATATAATTCACATGCTTAGCACAGACAGTAGATAAATATATACAAAATAAAAGCTGACATCACATTAGCCAAGACGCTGAGACACATGCAACACGTATTAAATACACATTACATGCAGATTAGATAATTAATTAAAATCGGCGACAACCGCCAATAAAATTGGCGACAGCCTGGTACACCTTACCACGGTTTCTAGTTGGTTTAAAAACAGTCTCCATGGACGGGTTAAAAACACCTGCCTGTAAAAGATGATCATAAAATCTAAAACGTTCATTATCATAACGGGAACAGTAAAACAATAAATGGGGAATAGTATCCTCGACTAAACATTCATCACATAAACCCGTCTCATGGAGCTTAAATCTATGTAAATATGCATTCGTGGGTAGATGACCAGACCGCGTTCTTAAAAATAAAACTTCCGATCGTCGGCACGATAGAGTAAAATCATGAGATAAAGTAACAGAAGGATTAAAAGAATAATAAAAACGTCCCTTATTTGAGGTGTCCCAGTCGTCTTGCCACATGCGGATAAACCGAGGTTTCAGCATTGATATGACCTCAGGTACAGATAGCTTGAGGGGAGATGTGATATTCGCCAAATTTAGGGCTTGTTTAGCAAGCGTATCTGCCGGTTCATTCCCCGGTATACCCACATGAGATGGAATCCAAGCAAATGATATATGAATGCCTTGGTGGAATAGCGTTGTATATACATGTAAAATTTCAAATAAAACCGGACAGGATTCAATGAGCTCTACTCCATGAATGACTTATACAGTGGGACCTCGACTAAATAAACCCCAAAAAACTCTGACCCCTGACGATGGAATTGCGTTGATATTAACCGAAAAAAAATCCGAAACACCTGCCCATAGCCACTACGGCCTATTCTATGAAGTACTGTTATGTACATCTTATTAATTACACTTTTACTGTGAACTACCTAATATATACACCCTGTTGATAAACACGCACATATGAGACAGTGTGTCGGGTCAGATCGGAAAAGGAAGAAAGTGTCGTGTTTATGGACAGTCTCCATAGTTTGTTCAGTTGGTATTTTAAAATTAATCTTAGTTACATTTGATAAAAATGTGATAACAATGTTCACAAATACATGACACATGGATCGGTATTGGACGATTGGATCGATATTGAAAAAAGTATTGATATATAATCAAACATACCCCCTTTAGCATTCGCTAGTACGTTTTCGACTTGATATTTGAATATGTTCTCAAGATTACATTTTTTAGAGTTGAAAAACTACCATCTATCCCGCTAATATATAACTTTGCTTTCAACTGCCGATTAGTCAATGAGGCCGTTTAGACAGCCCAAATAATTATTAAGAAAAATATGTAGCGGTTCATTTACACACATGAGTAGTGTAACGTCACAGGATCTACGAAGTTGGGTGAGGAATATGACTTGGGGATCCAAACGTAGGTCACCTAGATGAATTGAGGGTCAAAGCGTAATGTTATAGGTCACCTCAGTTGGTCAATTTTCATCAAAAGTAGATCAGCGGAGAACTTGCTGGTAACAGTCCACTAATGCACGTTCATGCCAAAAATCAAGGTTCTAATTTCAACAGTTATTTTGTCGACGAAAGGATTCGGATGGAGTCACTCATTGACTACCGGACTATTTGCAAATGAGAGCCTACTTCGTAGGAATAGCCCCCTTTATCAGACGGATTAGATTTATTCAACTGAAATTTGAATACAATCCCCGGTTACATCATACAGTTGGAAGATTAAACAAAAATTACTAAAACACTTCTAAGTAATTTTGAGAACTATATTGCGATATTCAGACATATTTGAATCCGCAATAAGAAGGATATAGCATCACACACGTATCCCAATTTTGGAAAGGAGTATCTTTTCAAGTTGAAATTTGGAAATGGCCCACAAGTATGTCATACTAGTTTAAAATACAAAACAGAATCATTGTTGCATATGGCACTGGCCTAAATGCTGGATAAAATATAGCGAATTTCAGACAGATAGGGCCATTATTAAGACAGATATGACAGCTCATTCACACATACAAGTTTTTTCACGAGGCAATATATTTCTCTGATAAAATTTCGTTGGAATGCCACCTCCAAATACACCATATGTTTGGGACACAACCACGATCTTAGGTATTAAGAAACTTCGCGAGGTAACACCGAGAAATATTTTATCACGTTGACAGATTGGTTCAATAATAAGGAAGATACAGCAATACAAATACACCTACCCCGTTTTAAACGAGAACAGATTTTTTAATTGACATTTGCATAGTGTCCTCAAGTGATGTTATAAAGTTGGAATACAGGAACAAATCTTGATAACATATAACTCGGCTATTATAAATGATTAATATATGATACAGTTTAAGCAGATTAGACCAATAGCTTCAAAATTTCGGCTATTAAAATACACCTCCCCTCATTTTCGGCAAAGTAAAAGAAATATCTGTAGTGGGACATATCGTCCGTTATAGAAAGAACTGCACTACTTTGGAACTTTCCACCCTGGATAATACTCCCATAGCCATAGAAATCATGGTAAAGATGGAAATTATCTTACCATTGGGTGAACAATTACAACAAAACCCGATCCTGGCTTCCGGACTAGAAGACTTCGTTGCGCGATTTTAAAATACTTGAAATTTAGAAGAAAACGAACCGCGCAGTTTTAAAATCGCGCAAATATTTTTTGTTCCAAAGATGAAATAGATATATTTTCCTGGATATTTTTTTAGTTTTAGGGTTCAATGTTTTCATAAAATTACTGAATGTATTTGGTGTAGGCCATGTTCTGCAAACTTTCGACAGATACTTTGATCGTAGCTCACTGTAAAGGCGCACACGCATCAAATGGAATTCATATTCTACATTCTTACAACTGCATCTCTTGCATAATCTCTCTGAAGTCGACATCTTCGATTGGCTTCCCCTAGCTATCTAGGATAGAATATGCGGTGTTCAGCGAAGAGAGCGTACAGGGTCATTGCTTCACTCTTGACAATGTGGTGACATCCAACGGCACAAACCACATATGGTCATATGTGATATACTCCAGATCTCACTGTTATATCCATCGGCCATTTTGTGAACGTAATATGATACGAGAGTGTAATAGTTTAACTGAGCGCATCTCGTTATGAATATATTCCGTAAATTGTTTCGTCCACGAATGACCTATTGGTAACCTCATGAAAAAGTGAAATATAGTCAGGGATAGTTGAGCAGTGCACACGTGCTAGAGGAGCCATGCTTCCGCTATAAAGATAGTGCCACGGCACTGTAGCTCATCTGGCTGTAACTGGCGAAAGTAGCTGTAAGATATGTTTACTAAAGAACTGCAATAGATGAGTTTATAACTTGTGTTGTCCCCCCTGAACACTAAATGATCCATGCAGTAATTTCCTGAGATTTCATAACAAAGTTTCATGGAAAATTCAAGATGCGGCCACACTGGATTTTCGAAATGGACCAAAAAGGTATCTTGCACTAGAGGACCACAATAGAAACCTGTGTACCCAATTTGACAAAGATCCATGCAGTAATTTCCTGAGAATTCACGATAACAAAATTTCATGGGGAAATTCAAGATGACCGCCTGGTGGCCATATTGGATTTTCGAATCGGACCAGAAAAGGTATCTTGCACAACAAGACCCCAAGGGGAACTTGTGTATCAAATTTGAGAAAGATAAATGCAGTAGTTCCTGAGAAATCGTGATAACAAAGTTTCATGGGGAAATCCAAGATGACCACCAGTGGCCATATTGGACTCTTGAATCAGAGCAGAAAAGGTATCTTGCACAACTAGACCCCAAGGGGAACCTGTGCACCAAATTTGAGAAAGATCCATGCAGTAGTTCCCCAGAAATCGCGATAACAATCTTTCTTCGGGGTATTCAAGATAGCCGCCTGGTGGCCATATTGGATTTTTGAATCAGACCACAAAAGGTATCTTGCACAACTAGACCCCAAGGGGAACCTGTGTACCAAATTTGAGAAAGATCCATGCAGTAGTTCCTAAGAAATCGCGATAACAAAGTTTCATTGGGAAATCCAAGATGGCCACCTTGTGGCCATATTGGACATTCAAATTGGAGTAAAGTACACATGTTGTACAACTAGACCCAAACTAGTACCAAATTTGAGAAAGATCCATGAAGCAGTTACCGAAAAATAATGATGGCAAGATTTCACTGGCAAATTCATGATGGCCGCCATGGCAGCCATATTTAAAATCATATCGACACCGCATGAACAAATTATGTTGTACTCATTGGGGGGAACATGCATGCCAAGTTTCAGCTTAATTGGTCAAGTGGTTTCAGAGAAGAAGATGTTTACGGATGACAGACGACGGACGACGGACAATCAGGCCATGACATTAGCCCATCGGGCCTTCGGCCCAGATGAGCTAAAAATGACAGACTTACCCTATTTCTTCTAAGTTTTCGAACAACAGTTTTAGACATAGAAGCAGAAAGAAATCCGTCTTCATGTCAATTGAAGCTAAATTCTGTGGCATGGATATGTTATTTATCCTAAGAACTGCAAAGATAGCTAGTGAAATTTGTTGAATGTTTGCAGAATCTCTCTTTACAGTAGTCTGAAGTTAAGTTTTGCCATCTGAATAATTGGAAGAAATAGGGTAATAATACTAACGTATTAAGTAACAGGGTAATAATACTAACGTATTAAGTAACAGGCTAAAGCACAAGCTCTATCAGGCATTCATTGTGTTCTGCCTCGCGCCTCTCCATTTAGCGCTGTAAGGGTCTCACGGACTTTGCCGAAGTTGACCCAAGGTCATCGGTTGATACAGTATACGAACAAGACGACCGCCTAACTGGGCGAATTAATATCAGCCGCGATTCACTGATATATATTTCCTGAACATATAGTTCTACGGTTATTTGTCAAAAATCTTCCTTCAAACAGTGTGACAGCGCTGTTTTGAAATACAATGAATATCTGTTGAGTATACTTCAAGATAAATATATGTCATGCGATCAATAAAACAGTTAGACAGAACAGTTCTTGGTTTCTGCAGGAATCCTGCAAAAGATGGCAAGACCTCTACAGGGTTAAATGCAGATTAACGCAAAGCACCCTGGGAGAGGATGGCTTTGACCGAATCCCCGTAACAGCTTCGCGAGAAAAGAATTCAAATCGGGACATTTTAAACTTCATTTGTCATTTTCATCAGCGTCGTATAACAAATCAATGACAGACAGAAAATGCAATATTTCTTGTTCAGACTGGTGGGTGGTGGGCATCCGGAGGTGAATAATTATTGTCAACAGCGGTAACCTTATGGACAACACAATGTGCCATCACAAAATTGACTCCGTGTTTATCAGGATGTTCCAATACCCTCTCAACAAAGTTTTGGAAATACTTTTCCAAAATTTCCCTTTTTTCCTCGTCAGACCTGTGACTGGCCAGCCCTTGCATAAAGTTGGCTTCAGTGAAGGATCTTCTACATTCTACGTACTTCTCGACAACTTTCCTGGACGGTGCTTCATCTGGAAAAGACAAACAGATGGATATATGTATCATCGATACTATTCGAGTGTATTTTGCGAAACGACACATTTATTGCCGATGGGATGGATCTAGCAACATGAACCATTTATGAATTAGACCCCACATTAAGTCATTTCACTAAACCCGGTGTGTTCGGGAACTGTCCAGGCCCCGAGCGATATTTATGTGGCCAAGAAAGCTAGATCTCATGGCCAAAAGGTTATCTCTTACCACAGTATATAGCGTGTATGGAAGACCATCATAAAAAATATACTTTAACACATATTGACAACCATTATGAAAGCAGCTTTGTACATGCATACTAAATAAATGTGTACGCTTTTGTACCTAGATACTTACAAATGATTTCGTATCTACATTCAAATGATTTCGCATTTATAGACAAATTTCAAGCAGATATTTTTTAGAAGCTGATCGTATCCCAGTATTCTCGTTATTTTGTGATTACACTATCTTAGTGCAGCACAGATTCTTGTGCTGAAAATTAGAAGCAGCGACCACCAGAATAAGGCACCCAACCACTAGCACTATATGCCCCACTCTGATGACCGTAATGTCACCGTTCCCATAGCTGAATGCATGAAGATATTTTTGTCATTTAGAACAGTATTTTCGTTATTTTTGGATTACATTATCATAGTATAGCACAGATTCTGGTGCTGAAAGTTTTCAGAGTCCAATGCAGGATTAGAACCTGCGTCCACCGACCGCCAGCCCAAAATGTCGGCGATATAAACCATTCGACTAACGGGCCTCACACAAACTTAGGAGGGAGCACACGGGTAGTCTTGAAAGCAAATGTACAGTACTCCACTAATGACCGTAGTGTCACAGCTCCCATAGCTGAATACATGAAGGTATTTTTGTCATTTAGAAGCTGTTCGTATTACATAATCTTAGTTTAGCACAGATTCTAGTGCTGCAAACCAGTGACCACCACAACAAGGTACCCAATGGCCAACACTATATTTCCGCGATACGATCAGCGTCTGTGTGATTATGGTCATCAGAGGGGTCTACTAGCTCTTATTTTGGGAGACCCGTTTGCCGCGTGGTTCAGATCGTCGACATTCGTTATTAGGTCGCTGTAGATATCCCCAACAACTCAACTACTTTATGAAAACGTATGAGGGCGTTATCTGTTCGCCTTAGGGACATGTATCTGCCGATCTTAAACCGAATACTCAGGAGTAACAACGGCTGCAGGCAAAAGTACTCGGATATGTTCCGTTTCCAATCGAGAATCTGAAATGACTGAAAGAGATGTACCAACTGCAGACGGGATATATACATCAAGGGCACCATCTTGGGTCAAAAAAAATGAAGATACTGAACCTTAAAATGGACAGGATCAGGTCACAAATATGATTGGAGTGGAAGGCGTAAAAGAAAATACGCTTGAGACGATGAGAGTATCTGTGGAGAAAATATTCACCCGAAAAAGATACATCTAGTAGCCGTCAGAGAATGTATTAAATATGTC
Source organism: Hanleya hanleyi (assembly GCA_036873755.1). Taxonomy (NCBI): domain Eukaryota; kingdom Metazoa; phylum Mollusca; class Polyplacophora; order Lepidopleurida; family Hanleyidae; genus Hanleya; species Hanleya hanleyi. Next base: position 83,530 of record JAVTVY010032026.1, on the reverse strand, counting down.
TGGAGAAATATGTTACCAATTCTATATTAAGGAGAAATTTGTTGACGATATCGATGAAAGGAAACTACAGAGTGTAAGACGGGATTATGGTGCAGATGAATAGGTTGAAATGGCACAGGCGGACTATAATCCAACATTGGGAAAGAGACTGCGTCAAAAGTTTTATGAATACAGAATAATTTATGAGATGGAGATTGATTATACTAATAGCAAAATTTCAAAATAGTTATTCAGCTTCAAAGTATATACAATATTAATTATGAGGAGCTACCAGGGAAGGTATCAAACAGCGAAAAGACTTATTCGGATAAATGAGAATTAGAGAATACGAGCCGGACAGTGATGATTCAGACATATGAATTAAAAAAGTGTGAAGAAGGAGTAAATGTAAATTGTGAGTATTCAACGGAATTTTACATGTGTATGTTAAGTAGGAAAACATATATATATATTTATATAATATATATTATGTAACTACGTGATGATTTTAAATATTGTAGTGTAACTAGTTGAATAATAAAACATCTATTACAATTACAACACATATAAGGGAAGTGGGAAGAGGTGCCGACATACTCACAGACCCACATGACTTCAGAGTATAGTCTTCTGGTTAACCTATTCCAAAGCATATACCAAGAATCTAACGATTCGTGATATCTGTTGTATCTCAGGTACGCTTTTATTGTACCTGTTCAATTGGCAACTTGGATGACATGACCACACGGCCCCTAGCACCGGCATAAGCGGTATTAGATACAAATCTAGAGAGCTAGGATGGAAATGCTCTGACAACTCGTATATTGGTAATTGGTGAGCTGTGTCACTGTGACAACTCGTACACTGGGGATTGGTGAGCTGTAACGTCGTCAGTTGAAAATGACGGCATTTAACGCAAAAGACTAGTCTGTAAGGCCCGATGTCGACCCAGCATCAACTTCCCACAAATGCCAACATATATCAAAGACCAAATGGTCTGTACAGATGCTGGCGTCGGGGACGAAACGTACACCAGCAGAATCTCACCCTATACAGGTAAAAATTACTACACATATAAGGGAAGTGGGAAGAGGTGCCGACATACTGACAGAGCCACATGACTTCACAGTATAGTCTTCTGGTTAACCTATTCTAAAGTATATACCAAGAATCTAACGATTCGTGATATCTGTTAATATACAACGATTGTGCAATATTGTCTTTATGTTGACTAACATATTCCTTCTATTGCCGTCGTTAGAGTAGTGCCCCTATGAGGTTAACATATATCCCTGCTCCCGTTTTCCAGATATCGTTAAGATGTTGGACAGTCTAATTACACGATCTGCCTTAAGATATCCATCGGTGAAATCGCCACTCCTCTACCTGTTTCTGAGACACATCCACTTCCGGTTTAACGAAGTCTTTTTGTTTTTTGTTTAAGATATCCGTTAGCGAATGCCCCATGCCATAGTTGATTTTTAGTCGACAGATTTCTTCAATTCACGAATCTAAACCTATCGGTCTCGAAATAGCGGCTGTTTCCGGTTTTGATGACGTCCGGTTTTGATGACGTCACATGCTACGCATATCTACAGCGGAAGCCTACTGACCAAGAGAGAAAAATGGTATAGTTCCAAAAAACAAAACTTATATAATGGCGTATTACACATACCTTTATTACTTCGCTCACATTCTAACATGGCATGGAATGGTTCGTCGGTAACTTCTATAGAGAGTGATTCAAATCTGAGTCCGGCTTTCCATACAGGCGAGTTAATGTCTTGAAACGGCTGTTGAATTTCTTCAGTCGAGCGACAGTAAGAACGAAGGTTTATGTTTTTGAATTCGTCCTGAAAGTAAAACCTGGAAAGTTGAGAATATTTTCTTAAACCTGATATTATAGTGGTATGCTGTAGAGTCTGGATTTAGTTGTCATGCGTGTATATTACGGACATGTCACACTTTACGGGCTATAAAACGTCAATCATATCTATAAAATGGCTTATATTATTGTTGGTTGGAGGGTACCATAACACGACACAAAGCACACTGAAATACCTGTGATATCATTCCTTCTTTTAATAAATCTTTCCAGATGTAAGCCATCTCGACAAACAATTCTTTTAGAGGATGTTTCACTGGATGTTCCTGTTCACAAATACCGTCGAGTGTTGCGGTAATATCGATCATGTATCCACCTGAAATGGTATTTCCAAATGTTGAACACGTTATAGTTGGAGACTATATAGAAAGCACATAAAAAATGCCTGGATCCCTCAGCCCAATTTTTTCTGCTCAAGTATAAATTCGGATGAACTGATTTTAGAGCATGCATGGGAGTGTAGTTTTTTGATCAGTGGCAAAGGAAGATCATGCTAATGTGCAAGTGTGATAACAGGTTATTGACATAGAAACACAGTGATTGACATATGCCCACCCTTATCATTATTATTATGTTTTCGGGAGGGGTGGGGGGGGGAGCAAGCTCGAGGTATGCAAACGTGTTCAAAATTGCTCTAAGTCAGGCCAGAAATAGGCTGTCCTAATCCAGTTTTACATAATTTCCAAGTTACGGTATTATGTTCGATGAACACAAGAAAAGCATTATGTTGTACGGTACCGATATAAACAAGCGCTGGATGAGCGCAAAGACCTCCGTCGAGGCAACAGGGTCCGTAGCGTAATACATCACTGAATAACATACGGCCGGATGCCAAGCTCAATTTCGCATTTGTTGGACGTTAGCTTCATCAATGGTAATTAATCTGGGATTGAGGGTTCCTCACTAGCATGTCCAGACAGGGATGTGAAAGTCACATTCCCAGCAAATAATTTTTGTTTGATTTGACGTGCTTGAAATATTGGGGTATGGAATAGAGTATATTGATGGAAAACCTGGAAAAGTGCTTGAGACATTAGGCCCCATCCCACCCCCACCTCCCCCTGAGAGGATCCCCTCACCCAAATCGACACGTTAGCGCAGAAATGAGACACCGTGTGCCTAGTTGTTGTACCAACTTGCTTGTGATTTTGTGCTATAGGCCCAACACATCAACACTTCATATTTTGTATGTGTACAGTATAGCATCATCATTGATGAGAGAATGCTCTTCAAAACACACCTGATTTTACCGACACTTCGTTCTGATCTGTCTCAACATCATATGATGAGGATTCAATGCGCTCAGTATAATTTTGTATACTGGTGTTATAGGTCACCTTCGCCTTCACCTTACTGTATCAATGACCATGGACTTGTACATGTATCACATTCACATTGAATGGTGATGACTGATGAGAATATTGCCCCTATGGAACAAATGACTGAATTCCACGCAGCAAATATAAAGTTCATGTTAATCATAAACAACATACAATTAGTAATACTATCAAATAATTATGTTTATACCTTGTCGACATCAATATATTACAGGTAATATCATGACTGAATCATGGTAACATATATTCATGGGTATTTTTGTCTACAATAAACTGAAGGAGACCCATGCTGTTTATTATATTATGTTTTGCTAATCTTGATTGTTGCTTATTGTGAAAATAAATGAAGTTATGAAATCTAGTATGATTGTTCATTGATCTCAAATTAGAAATATCTTCAGCAGCTAAAGTTAAGTCAATCATAACAATATATAACGCCATGGTATTGTTGTAATATTACCCAGGTATTGATCTTTGAATAAGAATGTAATGAGATACATATACCTGTTCTTTGTGTTATTATGTATGCAGTTCATTCTGTATGTATTTTATACATGTACATGTAGCAGAATTGGAATTAAAATTTGAAATGAAGTCTGTTTCTAGAAGCTAAATCATTTTAGACACACATTCAAGTCCTTACCTGGTCAAGGGAGATAATTTTCACTTTTGATGATGTTTGTGAAGCATGCAGCAGGACTTCAACTTCCAAGGATATTATCCACACAATCCCATTCTACATGATATTTTTGCCATAGCACCGATAAACTAGGTCCCTTCATTTATGTGTTCTAGATCCAGGAGCTATTGGGAGCTGCAGGCTTTGTAAAAGTTAGATCAAATTATTCTCAGTGAAGCAATGAAATCCGGCATGGTTGTTTTAAGTTAGAATTTGGCATCCTTGGAAATGTCTGACCGATTCACACATGTATCACTCGGCAGGTGGTCATTACATGTGTAATGTTTATTTCCTTAGGAATCAACTGATATCCAATGGGGTGGAGGGCGAGCAAATCACTGGCTCTGAACTAGGTCATCAGTTAGTGTGTCCTCGAATAGGAACGATCGATACCCATATGAGCGTGGGTGAGATGGGAAAGCATGTTTACGCCGTTTGCTCTTTGTGATACAACTCCAGCCGTAAAGTTAGAAAATGTCATATGTATCTTTTAAAATTATTTCCTCGAATGAAACATAACAATCTACATCGAAGAGATGAATCAAATGATTTGAAACTTAATTTCATTGTGTAACAGTGAGAAGGAAATTAATTGTATAAACATTCCAAGCCTCATTGAACACAAGCCGCACCATATTTGATATGAATATAACGCGCGTACATTAGCTCGCTTGGACGTCGCTTAGTTAAATATGGACAGACACGCAAAAATCTCAAAATTTTCAAAAGCCACAAAAATGCCCTCAGCTTGTACAGAGTAAGTAAAAATACTTATGTACAACTTGATGTTTAGAAATGACTGTGTTGAGCGGTTCTATTCCCAACTTCTCTTTTATTCTATGTCATAGAGGACAGGGTTTGGTAGATAATTAAAAACTGTATTAACTCGGCTTCACATTTTAGAGAATGACTTTAATTGAGCCTAAGATGAAAGAGAAATACACTTATAAAAAAAATCTATTTAAAAAAATATCTGTATATATGTTTGTATTAATTTCCATAATTTATTGAAAAAAACTATACGTAGACTTCGACCACCGAATATAACACAGGCCAGGCAACTGTGAGAACCAGGGAAAGATACCCATCGAGATGAGCGGATTTGCAGATAAACAACAATAACAAAATTGCACTTTGTGCATCACGAGGCCCTTCTCCATAGAGTGCATGCCAGTTATTTTTCTAGACTACAACAGCAACTGTTTTTGCCGAGCTTCCGATTACCCTTCAACCTTACCCAGACGACGGATAATTTTTGACAGATTGTCTGGCTAGGTTGTTGATCGGATTCACAGATAACGATTGAAGCATGGGAAGATATATTTTTCCAGTCGCTATCTCCCCACCCCCAACTCAAAAAAAAAAAAAAAAAAAAAAGCCGGGAGAGTTCTTCGGAGTTTTACGTTTTTGACCTCTGACTTTGAATTTGACTTCTCACTTCCGACTCGCATCCTGGTGAATGACACTCGTCCTTTATCTTCTTGCCGATTCAGAGATTCTCGTGGAAGTTTCCAATTATACTATCCGGAATGCGAGTTTTTCTTTCGTGAAAATTTACTTTTTATGAAAGCGCAGGTTTGTCTTCGTCGCATACCGGCCATCTGTACCAGCGCGATAAGTACACGCGCGAATTTAGTACCCTCGAATTAAGAGACCCGGACAATTTTTACGAATGAGGATGATATTTTGTTATACAAAATTTTCAGCAGAAATTCATTGCTGTGTTATTACTACTGAGAGAGGATGGACAAGAGTAAAATTAATTATATAAATTTAATATTTTAAATGTATATATTATATTGTTTTCATAAAAGGTAAAGGGCCATGCAGTCGGGGTCTACTGGGACACTTCTGTCGGGACAAACTGCGACAAAAGTAATCAAAATGTGAAATTTACTTTCATCCTAAAATGCTATTAAAGTGCATTATTTTGTTTCCTAGATGGTAGTAATTGCTCATCCTATCAGATTTGATGAGGTTTACTAACAGTGTCAAAGTCAAATGCTTTCGTTAGAATGAGAATCACACAAAACATTTTTTCCCCTTAAATTTGACACCTGGGAATATTTTACGTCAAGCATGGGTCTAAAATAGCAACTAACTTAACCATCGCTGCTGAATCTTATGAATCAACTCTTATGAAACATATTAGCATATACTTTGTATAGGATGTATTTTGATTATTGTCCCATCGCATCCAAGTGGGTGTCCCAGTGTACCCCATACTGGCGCAAACTGGGGCACACGTTTTCACGTTTTTAAAAACGAGTTCTGGAGAAAAATATAACAGATATTTCAGAATTGTTTGTATGACTATGTCATACTAAATACAGGTTATATGAGAGTATAGAAGGTTACACTACAGAACATTAATAACAAAGATTTTTGCAAAAGGGTGAAAAATGTCCCAGTGTACCTCCATTCTCCACTACTCGTATGCCAGCGAAGGTAATACTTCGGATACTCTTAGTTATAGTCCATATCCAGACACGCCGCCCATATATCACAATAATGTGCGAATTGAGAAGCAGGGAACCCTCACAAGTCAAAATGCAAGCATAGATTCTCGATGCTCATATTACAGATGGTCTGAATCTCGAATAAATCGCAACACAGGGTTTCCTGGGATCAGGGAACCTTCAAAAGTCACAATGAAGCATACAACAAGGGTTCTAGATGGGCATAGATAACAGTGCCCAAGGGGAGCCATCAACAAATAATAAAAAATAATAAAAAATAATCATGAAATCATCATAGCCCTCTGAAAACCTAATCATTTCAGGAAGCTCTCACCAAGGTTTGGTCAGGCCTGATTTCATGGATCTGCAGATATACGGCGGACAAGAACACATGTTGACGGACGGACAGACGAATAGACGTACGTACATGCCATCGACAAGCCCCCGCAACCCTATGGGCTGAATTATAGTTCAAGGGAAATTTTAATCCACTGCCACGATGGTGTCATGAAAGGGTTTTTTTATTGGGGTTTGTATTCCACACTTGCTCTCTTCTCCGTGAAAGTACACAAAAACTACCTAATTCCATATCAAAGAGTGATTTTCCTGTTAATTATTTAATTTTTTTCTTCCGGAGAAAATTGCATCATACATGTATAAAAATGATCAAAAATATGACGGGGACTGTCAAGACATAAGATCGGCATCATTGGATCCGTTCTCGCATTTTCGGTAGAACTTTCAACTTAACAAAATATCTAGGGTGGCGGTGGGGTGGAATACGCCCTCTCCCAACCTCCCACGGTCAGCAGTATGCCTCAAATCACATAGGCCAGGCATTCTGAGAAATATTTAAACTATATTGTGGCTCACTTGTACAACAAACGTGTTTACTTGTACCTGGTACGAGTTCGGTAGCTCTGTGTAGAAGGAAAGACTTCCAATCTTCAGCAGCCTGTTTCGCATAGGACTCCCTCTCCGAACCCGTAGCGTTGTTAGAAAATACAGCATCTGTTAAAGTCCCAGGACTATACGAATTACAAAAAACAAAAACTATCCTATTATAGTTATGACGTTTGAAAAGATGTAGAGTTGGAAAACGTGGCTGATAATTTATACGAGTTGCCATAACAATATCACAGTGTCTGGCGATCGGACTAACACGGGACAATGCCTAGATAATACCCTCTATTCACTCAGAGAGCAGGGAAGCTGGCAACTGGGTAAAATCATTCCTAGGGCGTTACTCAGTATGACTAAGCCGGTTGTCATTTTCATTAATCCGTTAGTAATGTTAGCGTTTGTAATTGACCAGACTGTAGATGTTTGCCATTTTATTATAATTGCAATTAACCTTGATGAGTACAAATACCTTCTGAATTTACAAATACTACAACATATTGTCACCCTTTATGATAAGCTAATGTTGGTCATCTTAGAATTTGCATCGTTTTTAAGACGTTACCCTTTCTTGCCATCTTGGCCACAGATTGTTTGCTAATCCAGGTTGCTCGACGTGGCCAATTTTATGCTTTAGTCATGCAAACTTGTTGAACGGATTATCCACTCAGTGGTGCCAACTGCAAATTTGTTTCATAGCTAGGGATGGGCTTATGTGTTAGATATCTGTATTTGAAATGCGATGTTTGCTTCTCAAAATGCACAAACATTGCCCTTTTAGAGCTTTTCAGGCGATAGTGATGCTACTATTGCGTCTGGGCATTATCCCTGCCTGCTGGAAGCTGCATAAATGCATGCCGAATGGCCCCTTTCAGAGATTGAAAAAGGGACCTGATGGTAGCAAGATATTCAGAAAGTCAACAAGGTGATTCCACCCCCGCTACCTGGTCATTCCCTCCCCCTATCTCTTCTACTGTCGGGAGCCCTGGCAAGGGATTTGCCCGAACGTAAATAATTCATTGATGACGTCGCCTACTCTGTCAGCCAATCAAGTGATTCGCTTTCCTTTGATCAAATATTAGAGGGTCCGGCTCTGAGGTCAGAATGCCACTTGCCTTATTCGGGATCTCAGCCACACAGAAGCGCCACAAGACCACTCCATAATTAGCCGTTTAAATGAATGTCAACTCGTCTCATGAGTGTTAAGGTAGACGATGGCATTGGCGATGGTGATTCGCATCTGGATGTATAATTTTTGCCCGAATGAAAACGAATATGTTAAGAGAACCCTGCATACGTGGTAATCATAGGCTTCGTCATCAATCGGATTGATGCCGATACTCGATAGTGAAACGCTGCAAACCTAAAACTGGACTAACAGGTTGTGACCATACTCGACTGGGATGTTTACTGAACGGGAGTATCATATATCCTGCTAACCTCTCTAGTGGAACATGAAAAATTCCAGCGTTGATGCCTACATCGTCAGCTGCAGAGACCGATAGTTCGGTAACAACGTTCAGAAATTATTTCTATTCCACTCAAGCTAACTGACCATATGCCATTGGGATGAAATGATTTGCCTTAAAATTAGACACATGGATGATCAGGCAGTTATCCATGAGTTGAATGAAGGTAAATCATTTGAAATCGAGTCTGTGAGATGCTTAGCTCTTCAGATAACCATGCACCTTTATATTAATGAAAAATTGTCCCTGCACCAGTAAAACTCCAGTATCATCACACCAACCTGCCCTAATTACTCATTTCCTGCATACAGTCATAACCTGTTCTAGAGATTTGTGATGGTGATACAATCATGTATGACACTTATGGAATTTCTGCATCAATTAACGAAAGCCCTTATTCACAAGACACAAATAATAACACAAACTTCTACACAGGCATAGCAGGGTAGTATTTTGCGCAAGGAAAATTGACAACCGTTTCGAATGATGCTGAAATTATAGACATCATGATGTTCGTTTCATATCGTCGTTTCCTATAGTCTGGTTAAACGTTCATATTGGTTCTAAACTAAAATCTCCATACAGCCTCATCATTACTGTTGACAATTGTCGATTGTGGATTGGTTCAATAGTTTGATACCTGTATCTATTTTACATCACATACCATGCAATTATGGTTAGAAACGATTTCCTCCTGACAAAATCGGTCAGACGCATTTTATTGAATTGAACAGAATAGTCTCCATATTTGAATTCTTTGTCACTTTGGTGATCAAATCTTATACAGTTCCGTTGTCTCTTCCATCCGCTGCCTGCATCCTATTTAACCCTACCAAACTTTCTGCGCTATCTCCGGAACGACAGAAAATGAAGAGCTGAAACTCCTTGACGTTATAGTTTATCATATTAGGGTCGATTTGAGCCTAATTGCATAACAAGATTGCGGCCACGTGGGGTACCAGAAAAGTGATGTTTTTGTCATATTTCTTCAAAATTTCTGCTTTTCCGCGATGAAAAGGGGGTAAAAACTATTTTATTTCACTTCACATTACTATTTACTAATTTATCATGCAGTTTTAGCGGGGAAATTGCACAAATAAAAAAACTCAGAAAATCTGACCGAAAAATCGACCTAAAAATGCCGTTTTTTAAAATGACGTCAAAGGGACCATCTTGGATTTTCTGGTAGAGCTTGACCCAAGGGTATAGTGTAGTAAGTTTCAGCTCCCTAGCTCAAGTTGTAAGAAAAATAATTAAGGGGCCTAGGCCTGGGCAGGTCCCAAAAAGCACAGGCCTACAAGGGATAATACCACACCGAAACGCGGTTGTAAAGTAACCTAAGTTTATCAACTTTAAAAAATTGACCCGAACATCGCCTGTGCTTTCAATCGCCCACGCTGATATTGTCCCTCTGCTCCTACCGACAATATTCTGGTTCCGTTCTTAACACATATTCAAGTTCTCACGTTAGGGCGAGATATTACCAAGTTGCCAGTATGTATTTGGGGTGGACACTCAGCAATCATGATACGTATTGCACAGAAAATGTCGAGTAGAAATTGTCAAAACAAAAAAGTAAAACTAGATCGACAGTCTATTTCTACGCAACACTACCATGAGTTAAATTTGCCTCGCTCTCCCATCGTTTGGCATGTTTTTGCATCGAAGAAGCTATTATTTTTTAGTCGATGGGATATTATCATCTTAATATAAATGTCCCCATTCACAATCAAATGGTGACTAACACCTTCAGCTCGCCCATACTTATAATGAAAGAGATAAAAGACATGTACATGTATATATGTGCTACTCTGGCGAGATACGGTGATGTAATTAAACATTTTATCATTTTATTTAGCACAGGACTAAAATACAAGTGATTAGATAATTACCCTTTACCCTACCTGGCCTGGGTGGGGGGGGGGGGCGGAAAGTGTCTCCCCCCTAGTGAACTTTTCTCTGCTGCTCCGAAACGACAAAACCGGGGAGGCTAAAACTTGGTGACTTTAAAGCTTATCTTATTGGGGTCATTTTGAGCATATTTTCATATACTCCCGGGCAGAGAATCATGGGTAAATTCAAAATGGCGGCCATGTGGTATCCGCGAAAGTCGTCTTTTTCAATCTTTTCGCTTCATTTCTTCATATTTTCCTTGCCTAAAAGGCCTCGAAAGTATTTTATTTATGCAAAACTAATTATTCTATATTTTATTTGATTTTTTTCGAGAGAAAAATCGAAAAAATGAAAATTTCGAAAAATCGACCCCAAAAAGGCCGAAAAATGGCCTCCGAGAAGATGACGTCACTGTGACGTCATGACGGCGGCCATCTTGTATTTTTTTCATTTCCCGGTAGAGCTTGAACCCAAGATACTGTGTGGTAAGTTTCAGCGCTCTAGCCTTGGTGATAGAGAAAATATATAAAGGGGGCACTTTCTGCACCCCTCAGGCTGCGATACACCCCAAATCGCCCAGGCCAGATAGGGTTAAGCTGCTGATCCTCAAAGCTTATAACCTATGGGCAGCAACTACATAATAATGCAACTTTAGGAAACATTGATGGAATCTGCTACCTCGAATGGTACCAACTAAATAGGAAGTATATATTAAAACTAGAGAAGGCCGGCAAAAACTGATTTTCCGTTTTATGACGTCATAGTGACATCATCAGGGCATTGCGTTAATTTATGTTTACTGTTTCTTCTACATTTCCGCCCTCTAGCCGCAGAAATGATGAAAATATTCGAGGAACCATAACTCGCCCTCGATATTTGGGTTTACAATGGGGGAAGGGTAGGGTTCCAATAGTGTCCCATAACTACCAATAAGTTAACGATCTGCAACTGTTATCACATATGGGTAACATCTACATAGAAATACCTCTTCAATGAACATGAATCGAATCTGCCATGCCAAGTGGTATCTGCGGAATTTGAAAAATCAATTTGAAAATGTACAAAAAGAGAAAATAAACTGCTCACTGGGTTATTACGTCGCTGTGACGTCATCAAATGATTATGTGACATGTCGATTGCTAGTTTCAATAGAAGAGCATCTATGCGGGAAGTATGCGAAGTTTTAGATCTCTAGAGAGAAGCATAAGAAAAATATCCGAGGAACCATACCCAAGCCCTCAAGTTTGGATTTAGAACAGGGAAAAGGGTAGGTTTGAAAAGGCGTTGTATACCACCCTTAATCTACCGATTTGCAACGGTTATCACATATGGATAACATCTACAGACATATACCTCTTCAACAAACATTATTAGAATTTGCAATCTCCAAGCTCTTCTCACAAATATCGTAGACTCATTTCGAATACACTAAAGTGTCTAGAAGAGTTATGAGGGCAATTGGGTGCCAAATAAAAATAGATAAATAAATAAATTTTTAAAAAAGTATTGTCACAGGACAGGTAATTTTTTTATGCGAACTACAGCTGTCGGGACGACGGGAACGGGAACAGGGGCTGGGACTTTGGGTGGGCGTGATACAGCGGTTGACACAGGCTGTTAGACGGTCGATCATAAGCCACTTACACTGGTTCTGGCCATTCATTATTGGTGAGTATATGCCCTGTTATAAATATGTCTAAAAGGAGAAATATAGTGCATTTCGTCCTCCGGTAGTCACCCCGTGCATGTAATCAATTTGCTCCCCCCTGCTGCTGTTGGGCGCGATGCTGCTTTTAATGTTGGTAAATACAGCTCTTGCCACAAGCATATACTCAATATGCTCCCAACATGCTGCTTTCGCCCCCCCCCCAAAACAGGGCCTGAGATGGCCCCCCGGGGAGGCTCCCAAATTGCGTGAATTAGCGCATTCACCCCCTCCCCCCCTTTACTGTTGATATTCATTTTCAACGACGCCCATATTGCATATCCGCATGTTTTGGAGAATATTAAGGTATCTTCCCTTCTCAACATTCAAACCATGATAAACGCAGCGGAAACGAGATACTATTTTCAGAGGCTTCCATCCTACATCAGAAGAAAAATTTATGTAATTGTCCTGAGTCAAATCAATAACGAATTTAATATGCATATCAAATCTACATTGAGTATTAATATTTGATGACCAATTCTGAATGAAACTTTCTTGAATGGTTCGCTTTATACTAGAAAATGTAGATAATGGAAATCCTTATTCACAAGCAAATAGCCATAACCATTAGATTCTAAAAGCTTCTTTATCTCTTTACTCCAATTATATATAGGCTTTAGACGAATTACGGAATTTGTTTGACATAAGTATAAATTATATACCAAGCTTGATTTATTAGTAACTAATTTGACCAATAATGAATAATCCTATTTTTTTTATATCAGTTCCTATAGAAAATCTTCAAAATTCCCCATATACAAACATGTTGCGGGTGTTCCTAGGTAATCCAAGAAGATACTTTAAAAGCATATGGACCTCCTCAATTTCTTTTATATCAACAAATCCCATAATTCATAACCTTATAATAAAATTGGTTTAATCATTTTATCAAACAGCTCTACCTTAATAGTAATATCTGCATGAAGCTTTCCGAAACAACGATTTAGCATATATACTGTTTTATTTGCCTTCTCAATTAACATATTAGGTGCCTCTTTCATTACAAGATTATATTTAAGTTTTATGCCTAAATAACAGAAACTGTCAACAATCTCTAGACTATCACCACTTTTTCAGTTCTCACAGCTGGCAGAAAATGACCCTCATATCCCTCAAAGTTCAGCACCGTCGACACACAAGTTTCACACAAACACAAAACGTCATAGATTTGATACACGATATAAATGACACATCAGTCAAATGTCTCTTGAGTCCATGTCCATTCCAACTGCAAAATGGGATGGGAAATTTCCAAGTACTGTAGTATTCAGCTATTCTAGGATCTGTTTATGTACACGGAATTTGGAGTGGTTCTACAATATGTGGGGGAGGGGGTATATATAGATGAAAGATTCAAGAAGCACCAAGATATATACCAGTAGGAATACGATCATTCAAGTTATACGATTTTCGTTATGATACATTTCATATGGGGAAGTTGTTTAATCTCTGACGTCATATATTTCAGTCTACTGTCGAATAAAATTACAACGTGAGACAATAACGCTTTCTTGTTCATTGTTGGATGAAACACAAAATTGTGAAATTCTAACCTATACATGTTGTTATATATTTACCTCCTACTTAGCCAATGGGATGCCATCGAAATGAATATAAAGTCGATACTTTCTGGTGGTAGACATTGTTGATGGAAACTTGTTCCTGAAACCAGCACGAAAACGTTGGGAAACTCTTCTGTGAGGCCTGTCTCGCCCTGCAGTAATCCTGCAACATTACACAAACATTTATTAGCTAAATGAGAACAAACTATGTTGTGAATGAACGATAAGGTCACCAATAATTCGATCACTTCAAAGAATATTTAGCTGATTCAGAGAATATTCTGCCGATCAGCTCTAAATCTACGAAACTCCTCGCCGTTGGATTGTCCTACAAAATATTAGCATAATGAAGATTCTATGATGAATAGCGACTAAGATGGCGCCTGGAATGAGCACGCCAATTTTTGCGGTTTTCATTCTTTCGACTTTTCTCGTTTGTGTTTACGATTCTCGGGGAATATCTGTGCAAACAACTTTACGTGGATTCCTGAATGTTAGACGTGCGATAGACTGGACGTTTCTATGATTGCAGGATAGCTTATTACACCAACGGAATCTGTACATTCCAAATCGTATTTACTTCTCATCCAACATTACAGGCACAAGATGGCGACGTCCTCCCAAATCTCGGGTCAGTTACAGATACACACAATGACGAGATGAATGAAGACAATTCAACCGCACGTCCCCAACGATCCTCGCTGAGTTTATTATATCAAATTTTTCAGAGCGTATGTAATAAACTGGACGATCTTTAACTATCGATGGAATGTACGATATTGCGACATCATGGATACACTCTGGTGTATTGAATTCCGAAGTTGAATAAAGATTTGTACAAAATCTACAGATCAGATCGAGAAGATTCTACTGCGGCAAAAGATATATGATGTGGTGTGTTAATTGCAGTAAGACAGTAAAAGCTATCTTTAAATCTAGACAACGCAAAGATCTTGAAACTTCAATGGAAATTGTTATGGATCGCAATAAATATCGACGAAAGAAATTGGAGCGATATGCAAGAGGTGGGAAAAATTGATGACGTCTGGCCACAAAAAAGCAACCATATGACTCTACTATTCGTCGACACCCAACATTCAGACCCGAGAATACCGAAGAATCTCGGACGTAACCTCAGTATCTCAGCCGCGCCTTTATTGCAGCTGTTCATGTGGAGACTATGAGGTATCCACACGGCCCCTAGAACCGGCTTAAGCGGAATTAGATACGCTAGCTCGAGAGCTGTGATTACAGATCAGCACAAATAACTCATCTGATGTTAATGGATGAGCATCATGGACGTCTGATGCAGTAAACGCCTTAACATGGGGTAAACTGGTAAATGCAAGAATATCTAGGAAAACTAACCTGTAAAATCCGACGTCGTACGGCTTAAAATTTCCCATCGAAACAGTAAGCCTACTTAACCTACTTAACTAAAGTTACTTATATGGAATATTCATATGTCTCCAGATTGTGTCGCACAACGAATGGAAGAATTGGCTGGAGTGGCGGGACCTCACCAAGAGCAAGGTCGTTAAAACAATCCGCCTTCCCCAAGCAAAACAAGTATCGAGAAACCTCAATTCGCAAGAAGTCCTATCAAATCTCCAGAGTAAATTCGTCATAGTCCCAGCAGACAAAGCTCCAAGTAATATAATATTCATATGGAAATATCACCATTACCAGGTGCAGGATAAAGAATTGAGTGTAGACATATCATCATCAAATACGTCTACTTACACCCAAACTGCATTTGACAATCACAAAGCGTGATTTCAGGGAAAGAGGTATTTGTCTTCCAACCAAACATAACGATATACCAAAAGTATACTGGACTCCCAAAATGCATAAATCACCATACAAAGCTAGATTTATAGCTGGCTCTAGAAGCTGCACAACCAAGCTTCTTCCGCCCCTGTTGACGAGGGCCCTTTAGGAGGTAGAAGTATTTTAGGAAAGGTATTGCGCCACTATTTCTAAAAACTCTGGCGTTGAATGTATGTGGATATACATGTCTTACGGAAGAACTTGATGCTAAAGGTCACATACCGTACACACATTATGGAATTTGCGGGAAGCTGATGCTGGGTCGACATCGGGTCTTACAGACTAGTCTTTTGTGTTAAATGCCGTCATTTACATCTGACGACGATACAGCTCACCAATCTCCAATGTACGAGTTGTCACAGCGAAACAGCTCACCAATTACCAGTATACGAGTTGTCAGAGCATTTCCATCATAGCTCTCTAGATTTGTATCTAATACCGCTTATGCCGGTGCTAGGGGCCGTGTGGTCATATCATCCAAGTTGCCACATGAACAGGTACAATAAAAGCGTACCTGAGATACAACACATATCACGAATCGTTAGATTCTTGATATGTGCTTTAGAATAGGTTAACCACAGGACTATTCTGTGAAGTCATGTGACGCAGTCAGTATGTGTTGTAATTGAAGACGACAAGGGCTTGTGCGCGTGATCTTAAGATGTTGTAACGCGAAGTCGTCTCAGACTCAGGTCTCCATAAAATCTGTACAATGATAAATCCCGGCTTCTGAGATTTCTCGAAGACTTGATAGCCTCTTTAAATGAGACAGGATACAACAAAGACGAAGTTCATGTCTGCTGAATATTAAGCCGATTTATTGAAAATTCATTCAACCTAACTTAGGAATGATCGGCAGCATTTGGCAGGCAGATTAACACAACTTCATTAAGATCAGACCATTTTGTAAACAGTCATTTTCAGAACTGGAGATAGTAACATCTATCATCGGAGACATGGTAGCCTCTGTTGAGACCTGATGGTAATGGTCTGCCTATATGTGCCGGTCATCCCTTTTTATACAGTCCTATAGATTACAGGGTCGAGTTAACTCTGAACTAAATTCTGATATCTTTGGTGCAGCTTAGACAAGCGGATCAGGGAAATGCCACATTACGTAAACACAGTCGTCAAAACCAAGAATAATTCACTACACTTACATAAGCAGTTTCTATGTTATCCTGTATAAATTTGAAATTACATAACTGTTTCTCACAAATAGTTGTGTTCACAATAACTGACCTAAAGGGTCATGAAATAGTATTTCGGAAATAGGTTTATCAAAACACATCACAATTTCAAGGTTGCATGCACGCAGATTATATAAAATTGGTAAATGAAAAGTCGAAATTTATGCATTTATATGGTGGCCGAGAAATCTACATTTGCGTGAAAATATGGTGGCTAAGAATCGACATTTCACAACATGTATCCACATGGGATTTCTCGACTCTCTATACTACAATCTCTCTTCAGGACCTTATTGACCGTCTAAGCTCTTTAATAGTATTTGTGTTCAAGAAAACTGATCGTAGATATATTAATGCCGGAAGCCATATAGCATTCTTTAGCTCTACCACATACAAGAGTTATCATTCATGTGATGTTTCTTTGTTTATGGAGCTGCTTGGACATCTCATTAGAAATATCTATGTGAAATTTGGCAACACAATACATCATCACCATATAGGTATTCCAATGGGTACTAATTGTGCACCCCTGTTGGCTGACCTATATCTGTTCTCTTATCAATATGACTATATGCAGGCGCTTTCAGAAACAGATTCATCCAAAATCCGTTCCTTCTCATTCACCAAACGCTATATAGACGATTTTCTCGCTGTGAATAATCGCTATATAAATGACACAGTGAAGGATATATATCCACCTTTACTGGATTTGAAGGAAACTACAGATATCCCTACAGGCATATCATATTTGGACCTATATCTCTATAAAAATGAAGCGGGTAATTTTTACTTGTATATGGCGAGATTCTGCTGATGGACGTTTCGTCCCAGAGGTCCGCCCCTGTACAGACCTTTTGGTCTTTGATATATGTTGGCATTGTGGGAAGTTGATGCTGGGTCGACATCGGGCCTTACAGACTAGTCTGTTATGTTAAATGCCGTCATTTTCATCTGACTACGATACGGCTCACCAATCTCTAGCTTACGAGTTGTCACAGCGACACAGATCACCAATTACCAATATACGAGTTGTCAGAGCATTTCCATCATAGCTCTCTATATTTGTATCTAATATCGCTTATGCCGGTGCTAGGGGCCGTGTGGTCATGTCATCCAAGTTGCCACTTGAACAGGTACAATAATAGCGCGCCTGAGATATAACACATATCCCGAAGCGTTAGACTCTTGATATGTGCTTTAGAATAGGTTAACCAGAAGACTATACTGTGAAGTCATGTGGCTCTGTCAGTATGTCGACACCTCTTCCCACTTCCCTTATATGTGTTGTAATTCTCTCTCGTCTCGGCAGTAATATTCCAGTGGAACCTGCCTATGGCGTATACATATCTCGCCTAGTAATATTTGCTAGATCCTGTGTTCAATGTGACAATTTTAATCAACGTCACAAAACATTGATGCAGAAACTTATAAAACAGGGCAAGCGCCTCCACTCAAAGTTCATCAAATTTGGCGATACATATCGCATACTGATAGCAAGATACGAGCGTAGCGTGCAGGATCAATCGCGTTACGTTTCGTAACTTGTGTCTAATTCCGCTCAACCCGGGACTAGGGGACGTATGAACCCAAGAAGTTCAAGATCCTCACGGTGCTCATATGAACAGACACAATCAAAGTGTGACTGAGATACATCATTCTCTAGATGACAACTCTACACCGAATATTATGGATTAGGAATACTGATCAGCGATACGGATTTGATACTTTTGGAACATCATTATGTCTTGCCCACATCATTGAAAACTGTTGAACGCTCCTCTCTTGCAGGAAACTAGCCTGCGTTTACGTATACTATGATTGTCTTTTTGAATGTGGTGATAATACTGCTATATGGAATATGGAATAGGTCTTTTGATTATGGACGCGGATATTCTTTAATGGACGACGGCTGAATTATGAATGACGGGCCAGAAGCTTGTAATTCTCCGGTTCCCTACGATATGTATCACTGGTATGTGATCAAATTGATATGTTTTTTTATTGTGGGGTATTTCGATCTACCAGATGTTGAGTGGGAGTAATCAACCGACAACTGCCCTGTGCAAACCATGTGGACGAGCAGGCAAGCTGTACAGTTTTTTAAATATATTAAATTAGCATGGACAAGAAGATTAGTATGTTATAAAGGGTCCACACACGATAACAATGTCTTAGTGTTGACTAATTTCCCTTTGTCTCACGTTGAAGGCACAGAGACGGCTGTTTTATCCTGACATAGATCCATTACAACCCACTTCACCATACCCAGGCTGCCATGGGATATAAGAATAGAGGTAACATTTCGACCACTTGAGGTGTCTTTTGTCTCCTCAATATAACTGAAACTCATTATAGAAAATAGCCTGTGTGAAGGCTTCTACTCTACTGGTCAATCAATGAATGGTCAGCAATAAGAAATATCCGGACCTAATCTGCATGGTAACAGAAAAAGAAAAGGCAATGAAAAGGTACAGAACAAAAAATCCAACGAACATGTTTCCACTTAATTCAGAAATGTGTAAAATTTACGAGATTTTAAATGCAGAGAATACATATCCCGGATTGAGAACGCTGTGGAAAAGGCAGCAAAACGTGTCTGGACTCATGCTTAATCCAAGTACAAATGCACATCAATTCCACACATTATGTCGTTTAATGGTAAAGTGGCTAATTCTACTCAGGGTGTACTTAATTTGGGTGTACTTCAGTTCTGTATATTCCACATCTGTCTCTGAATATCCCGACATCAACTATGTAGCTCTAACAGTTCATCAGTGTCACATTTCCAGAAAAATTTTGTGAGAGGAAGATCAACAACCACCACCTCTCTTTGTCATATAAATAGCATTTCGAAATCAAATGATTCCAAAAAACGATGGAAACAACAGTTAAGCGCGAGAAAGAAACTCCAGCTTGCAATTTATTTGTTTGTCTTTTTCGATTGTTACATGTATGAAAGCAGACGTCCCTCTCCTCACCCGACTCAGAGCTCGTACGGTGTCAGCGTCTGGGACAGGTCATCCCACACACGTACATGTATATTGGTGATAGTTTGTTGTTTAATGTCTATTTCCTGTCTCGGTTATAGTCCTTGTCCGCTTACGGAATAGGTCATAGTTTCAATGGAGTGAGATTTGTGGCGAGTACCAAAACGTTTGTTCATCGTTGAGTTGAGAGTCCAGACCAGTATTAAAATGACCATTGGTGTCAACAAACCTTACTATCACACCCGCTTGACCCGCCAGGTGAAAGAAGATCTGCTTATGTGGGAATCCTTCCTTCAAGCATATAATGGTAAGTCCTACTTCCTCAACCTAGAATGGTTATCATCTGATTCGCTCTCCTTGTACACTGATGCCGCAGCAGGGCTAGGATATGGGGCAGTATTAGGCACTCATTGGTTCTATGGTTCATGGGATGACCAGTGGCGATACCAGGATATCACGGTGCTAGAACTATACCCAATTCTCCTATCTGTGGAGGTGTGGGGGTCCAAGTTCACCAACGAGAAAGTGGAGTTTTTCACGGACAATATGGCACTAGTAAGTATTATCAACAAGCAAACCTGCAAGCAACCCCAGGTAATGGCATTGGTAAGACGACTGGTTCTATCTTGTTTGAATTTTAATATTCAGTTCTTGGCCACTCATGTACCTGGAAAATTTAATGTCTTAGCGGATGCTCTCTCACGTATACAGGTAGACGAATTCAGACGTCTGGCCCCCGAGGCTCAACGGAACCCCAATCTCATCCCGCCACTTCCTGCGTTCCCCTGTTGGAAGGGCTAGAACATCTCCTACACCACACACTTGCCCCCTCATCCAGCCGGTCATACCACCGCACGTGGCAAGTTTTTCAGGTGTTTTGTCACCAGTATCAGCTCAGCAGCACGTTACCTCTGTCCATCCCCACCATGGCTCTTTTTATTTCGTACTTAACCTCAAAACAATTTTCGGCTTCCACAATCACTTCTTATCTGTCCGCCATTTCGTATGCCCACAAAGTTCTGAATTTTTCAGATCCCACCTCCAGTTTTCTGATCCATAAATTACTGCGAGCATGTCGAAAATTGTCCCCATCAAAGGATAATCGTTTACCAATTACGAAGGACATTCTCCATCGCATTGTCGATGCCCTGCCTCTGTCAATTCCAACCCATTACCGCGCTTGCTTATTCAAAAGCATGTTTTTACTAGCTTTTAGTGCCTTCCTGCGTGTCGGCGAAATAGCTTCAAAAGGTCCCACATCCAAAAATTTGCTGCAACTCGCGGCAGTTCGTTTCGATCCAGTTACGTCGAGCCTTTGCTTAACCATCATAGATTTTAAACACACCTCGGGGAACCGTTCCACCTCACTATCCCAAAATCAGGCTCTCCATATTGTACGGTCAGGGCGATGCGGGAGTTCATCGACAAGCGGGGTAATGCTCCGGGTCCATTATTCGCATATCCACCAGCCCTTCCAGTGTCTCAACAGGAATTCACGACCGAACTCCATAATGCCCTGAAGACAGCAGGGCTTCCCGTCGATCACTTCCGCAGCCATAGCTTTCGCATTGGAGCAACTACGGAAGCATCAGCTAGAGGATTATCTGACAGCCAGATTCGCCGACTGGGGAGATGGAAATCAGACGCATTGAAGTCTTACATTCGTACAAATTGCGCTATCAATAATGCATGAAACTTCCTTAATTGGTCCTCGGCACCCAAAGCCTTTTGCGGGTTGCATCTGCTTGGTGTTTCAATTTTATAAATATACAGACGTCTTAGCTACTCTAATACGTCAACGCGGGGAATGCCAATGAGCTTCTTGCGGGCTGCAGAAGCCGGATATCGACGACTTTGTAACAGACTATCTCACAAATTTCACTGTATCCTTATTTTATTGTGTACGTTGCTTTCTAATGCCTTTGTATTACTATTCATTTACATGACGTTACGGGTTGCAGGCTGCACCCAGTTGTCCTCTAGGATGGTTCTCACCAGTTCAGTTTAGTGCAATATCGCTGGAGATTACGGGCTGTATCTCCTAGTCAGACGTCAATATTCAGGTAATCTGTCATATCAAACATAGTTGAACCATCCTGGAGGAACATGTGTTTGTGCCCCATCTTTTCCCAGCAAAACCCTCATAAATTTGGGGGGCTGGGTTTTTAATGCGGGGCACATCCCAAGGTGGTAGCGGTATGGAAGGAGGTTGGTTCATTCAGGATGCCGTCCCCCCCCCGACACTCCCTTCTTCTTTTCCATTGGTCGGCTAGGCGCGTACGGATTGGGATTGGGGCTGCCACTCGCGAGCGCCGCGAGCGGTGGTGGCGGTTCAGCCCCACTTCCTTCATTTGGTCTTTTTTGGTCAGCAACATACTTTCCGTGTTACCAGCTATACTTTAATAAATACATTTTAGTTCACAACTTTCGATCTATTTCTGGTAACACGTACAGCTAAATTCTACTAAATTCAGGATTTTCAATTCATCCATTAAATAGCCACTAAATGTGGACTTTTGCTAAATTCTGGAATTTTAATTCATCCATTAAACAATCACTAAAAGTGGACTTTTTCTAAATTCACGATTTTCAATTCATTCATTAAATAGTCACGAAACGTGGCCTTAGTCGACCATACCCCAGTGTGTTTGTTGTTTCTTTATTCATTCGTCTCCAAGCTGAATGCAGGTACAAATGTTCTTGTACAAGTGCCTGAGGCCACAAAATTTCGTGAGTAACTGTATCATTAACGTCTTTTGTATCTATAGTAACATAATATAGATGATCTTAACCAGATGTTTCTGTGTAACACATTGATTTCTGTTCAGAGTTGAATTGGCGTTTCTTTAGATCAGTCAGTGTCTAGTTGTCGACTCTATTGTGAACGTGATAAATTTTAGCCTTGTACTAAAGAATCACTTTGATGATTATGTTCGCTAACTGATAAAGTATTTTTATGCTGCTTTTGTAGCTTGAACCGTCAACACACACACAGACAGACAAATTCAAGTCCAGTTGATGTATAATGCGTCAAGCGGATGTCAAATGCATCTGTAGCAATAAACAGAGACGTGTTTCGGAGAATTCGTTGTTTGTCTTCTACAACGTATGTGGGATGAGCGCTTGCGACGCAGGTGACCAGTCACTTTGCTTGACACGTGCTCCAGGCATGATGCCCTCCACCAACATTCAAAAACGGGAAGTGTCGTTGATATTTTTACTAAAATACTGATTAAAGTAATGATTTAAATTATATGGGGAAAATAATCCCATATTAGCTTGCTTATGAGATGAAAATTCCCACCCTTGAGAAGGAAAACACATCTCAACCTCGCCTCGGCGGCTCGGCTTGGATGTATTTATCGTCTCTCGCAACTGAATTCCATGATCAAGTTATATGGGATCCTCATACTCCCAAATGAACACTTGCACACGATGCATGTTGATTTCACATAACTGTGCTAAAACGTTTCAAATATACGCACGGCTAACTCGATAAATACAGATATAATTGCTTGTTACGAACCAACTCAACTAAAAACAGTTACAAGGCCGCTGTGGTGCACAGACCGACCGTACGATGAGTGCAGCTTACAAATGGAAGACGATCATCTGATGACGTCAAGGGGGGGACTTCAGACAAAGATATTTATAAGCCCAAAGAATTTTTTGTTTTCGTTTACGAAATTCAACAATTATTAACACGAGTCCAGCTTTGCTACTTAGATATTCAGAAACCTTATATTCCATAGATTTATATGATGTGAAGTAGGGCACAGGTACTTGTCACCATACTGATAACCCCTGTGGTGTTGATGTGACAAAAGTGTTAATTGCCAGCTTAGGTCAGGCGAAAATTCTGCCACAAATACATAGATTTTGAAGGCTAAATTGCACGTAGGCAAACACGTATTCACCAAAATAAGCTTTCATGAAGAAAGGATCGATATAGTGATGTGCTATAAAACATTACTCACCTGGAGAAAGGATCGATATAGTGATGTGCAATAAAACATTACTCACCTGGAGAAAGGATCGATATAGTGATGTGCAATAAAACATTACTCACCTGGAGAAAGGATCGATATAGTGATGTGCAATAAAACATTACTCACCTGGAGAAAGGATCGATATAGTGATGTGCAATAAAACATTACTCACCTGGAGAAAGGATCGATATAGTGATGTGCTATAAAACATTACTCACCTGGAGAAAGGATCGATATAGTGATGTGCAATAAAACATTACTCACCTGGAGAAAGGATCGATATAGTGATGTGCAATAAAACATTACTCATCTGGAGAAAGGATCGATATAGTGATGTGCAATAAAACATTACTCACCTGGAGAAAGGATCGATATAGCGATATGCAGTAAAACATTACTCACCTGGAGAAAGGATCGATATAGTGATGTGCAATAAAACATTACTCACCTGGAGAAAGGATCGATATAGTGATGTGCAATAAAACATTACTCACCTGGAGAAAGGATCGATATAGTGATGTGCAATAAAACATTACTCACCTGGAGAAAGGATCGATATAGTGATGTGCTATAAAACATTACTCACCTGGAGAAAGGATCGATATAGTGATGTGCTATAAAACATTACTCACCTGGAGAAAGGATCGATATAGTGATGTGCTATAAAACATTACTCACCTGGAGAAAGGATCGATATAGTGATGTGCAATAAAACATTACTCACCTGGAGAAAGGATCGATATAGTGATGTGCTGTAAAACATTACTCACCTGGAGAAAGGATCGATATAGTGATGTGCAATAAAACATTACTCACCTGGAGAAAGGATCGATATAGTGATGTGCTATAAAACATTACTCACCTGGAGAAAGGGTCGATATAGTGATGTGCTATAAAACATTACTCACCTGGAGAATGGATCGATATAGTGATGTGCTATAAAACATTACTCACCTGGAGAAATGATCGATATAGTGATGTGCAATAAAACATTACTCACCTGAAGAAAGGATCGATATAGTGATGTGCTATAAAACATTACTCACCTGGAGAAATGATCGATATAGTGATGTGCAATAAAACATTACTCACCTGGACAAAGGATCGATATAGTGATGTGCAATAAAACATTACTCACCTGGAGAAAGGATCGATATAGTGATGTGCAATAAAACATTACTCACCTGGAGAAAGGATCGATATAGTGATGTGCTATAAAACATTACTCACCTGGAGAAAGGATCGATATAGTGATGTGCAATAGAACATTACTCACCTGGAGAAAGGATCGATATAGTGATGTGCTATAAAACATTACTCACCTGGAGAAAGGATCGATATAGTGATGTGAAATAAAACATTACTCACCTGGAGAAAGGATCGATATAGTGATGTGCTATAAAACATTACTCACCTGGAGAAAGGATCGATATAGTGATGTGCTATAAAACATTACTCATCTGGAGAAAGGATCGATATAGTGATGTGCAATAAAACATTACTCACCTGGAGAAAGAATCGATATAGTGATGTGCTATAAAAACATTAATCACCAGGAGAAAGGATCGATATAGTGATGGGCTATAAAACATTACTCAGCTGGAGAAAGGATCGATATAGTGATGTGCAATAAAACATTACTCACCTGGAGAAAGGATCGATATAGTGATGTGCTATAAAACATTACTCACCTGGAGAAAGGATCGATATAGTGATGTGCAATAAAACATTACTCACCTGGAGAAAGGATCGATATAGTGATTTGCTATAAAACATTTTTTCTTCAAATTCTACAGTAAAGTGAGTGACACGCCCTTAATCTAGCAACTAGTTTTACCATATTATGCAAAGGGGTGCAATTCCAAGGAAAACCTACCGCTAGTTCTCAGAAATATGGGTTTGTAATCGTTCATTGGGTGGTCCTCATAGATAATCTGGATTGGAAGTTCCTTCCCGTATTTATTCCGAAGAAATTCTGAAAGAATGTATACAGAAAAATGTAATTATTTTATGATTATTGTTCTTAGCCAGGAGATTTCACACCATTGCCTTACACCCAAATTCTTTCTGTACTCAAGTCGTATCAGCGCCATTTTTACTGTGCATTACAGTAATAGATCCATCCCATTATTTACCAGATTTATGACTTGCATATATCACCCAATGTTAGCTTAGTTTTTCATTCATGTTGCATTTGTTAGTATTCAATCAAACTACGTCGATTTATCTTGTAGAATATATTATTCACCCCACTCACAAATAGGACTGATAGAATCAGAGGTATAATGAAACGTCATAAAACCTTAACCCTACCTGGCCTGGGGGGGCCATTATGCCCCCCTACCAAACTTTCTGCGCTATATCCGGAACGACAAAAATGGAGAGCTGCAACTCCGTGACTTTATAGTTTGTCATATTGGGGTCATTTTGAGCCTATTTGGCTGACCCCCCAAGCAGAGGATCATGGGTAAATCCAACATGGCGGCCACATGAGGTAGCAGAAAAGTGATATTTTTGTCATATTTCTCCAAAATGTCTGCTTTTCCGCGATGAAAAGTGGGCAAATGCTATTTTATTTCACATCACATTAATATTTTCTAATTTATCATGCAGTTTTTGCGGAGAAATTGCAAAAATAAAAAATTCGAAAAATCGACCAAAAAATGCCGTTTTTGAAAATGACGTCACTGTGACGTCATCAAAGCGGCCATCTTGGATTTTTTTTACATTTTCTGGTAGAGCTTGACCCAAGGGTATAGTGTGATGAGTTTCAACCCCCTAGCTCAAGGGGTAAGAAAAATAATTAGGGGGGGCCATTTCGGTCCCCCCAGGCCTGTACAGGTCCCCAAAAGCCCAGGCCAGATAGGGTTAATAAAGGAGACATCTGAAAGATTAAGGCCACCTGAATCTCTTAATTTATGGTTACGATTCCTTTAAAATGGCATCAAAATACGAAATTGTTTGTTGTGTTATTGCTACCCATAATTAAATGTAATATATAGCTATGCTAAAGGAATAATTATGAAATGTATTTTTATACGAAAGTTAAGGTAGACCGTTGGTGATTTTGGACCAGCTCCTAGCATATAAGATGAGGATTTCCTTCAAAATCGTCTAGCGGAGAATTTTGCTCAAAATACAAGCGCCTAGTCCGTCATTCAATATTCGGCCGTCGTTCGTGCACTAAAGAATTCTCGCGTCCATAATCCCATATAGTTGCATTAGGACCAAATTAAAAGAATTCGTAATAGCATACAGGAACTAGGCTAGTTTCCCGGAAGATATCATGATGTTTCAAAAATATCAAATCCTTATCGCTGATCGCTGATCAAATCTTATTGGTTTTGTTCGTGTTATTTCAATTCTTGAGCTAAATGCTCAAAATTGAGACTTTTGATCAGAACGTTGTGACGTTATTATCTAAAATATCAAATCCTTATCGCTGATGGCTGATCAAATTTTATTGGTTTTGTTCGTGTTATTTCAATTCTTGAGCTAAATGCTCAAAATTGAGACTTTTGATCAGAACGTTGTGACGTTATTATCTACAACATTTGGTGAGTTTATTTATTGCAATGTGATCGAGCAAAACACTGATAAGGTATGAAATTTTCGGTTGTATCGTCCAGTGAACATAATCGAAACATCCCAAGACCGGTTTTTCTTCAAACTCAACAACTTAGATAACGGACTGGACATTATTAGATTACCTCGAATCCTGAATGACCCAGAGATACGCAACGCTGTACCAAAGCATTTTAAATTCACAGAACCACCTTGCGTATCATATAAGTATACTAAATCTATAGCCACCAAAATATTTAATTACTCTAATGCGGTCAAGGGTTTTGACTGGAACATACACGTCGAAAGGCTATAATTGTGATTTTGAATTGTTGAACTTCATTTGTACACAATGCAAACATGTTGTGACTGGTAACCTTGATGTGGTGAGTGATAAGGACCTAAGATTACTCCTGATGAAGGGACCTAACTATTGAGAGCCGAGAAAAATACATCTGAAGGCCGAACAGAAAATAGTCGTGTCTGCATTGGAACAGTACGTTATTGATTGGTCTAAGCGAGAAAAGGTTGAACCTACAGAATCGGTTATTTGCTGGACCTCACCAAGACCAAAGCCGTTGAAGCAGTCAGCCATATTGACAGAAGTACCCTTACTCAAGCAAAACAAGTACTGAGAAACCTCAATTCCTAAGAAGTTCTAGCAAATCTCCAGAGTAAATTCGTCATAGTCCCAGCAGACAAAGCTCCAAGTAATAGAATATTCATATATAAATATTACTTTTACCAGGTGCTGGTTAAAGAATTGAGTGTAAACAGCCCATCATCAAATACGTCTACCTTCTCCCAAACTGCATTTAATCTGGAAGATTTATTTAACAATCACGAAACGTTTCTCAGAGAAAGAGGTATTTGTCTTCCAACTAATCATAACGATATACCAAAAGTGTACTGGACTCGGAAAATGCATAAATCACCATACGAAGCTAGATTCATGGCTGGTTCTAGAAGCTGCACCACCAAGCTTCTTTCAACCCTGTTGACGACGGCCCTTCCGGAGATAAAATTATTATCTGTCGTTTTTTTATACGTGGATATTGAAAAACTGAAAATGTCTTACGGAAGAATTTGATGCCAAAGGTCACATACGGTACAAACATGTATCCACATGGGATTTCTCGACTTTCTATACTGTAGTCCCTTATCATGATCTTATTGACCGTCTAAGTTCATTAATAGTATCTGTGTTCAAGAAAACTGATCGTAGATATATTAATGTCGGAAGCCATAAAGAATTCTTTAGCGCTACTACATACAAGCGATATCATTCATGGGATGTTTCTTTGATTATAGAGTTGCTTGAATTTCTCATTAAAATATCTACGTGAAATTTGGCAACACAATATATCAACAGCATATAGGTATTCTAGTGGGTACTAATTATGCACCCCTGTTGGTTGACATATCTTTTCTCTTATGAATATGACTATATGCAGGCGCTTTCAAAAACCCATAAATTCAAAGCCCGTTCCTTCTCACTCACCAAACGCTATATGGACGATCTTCTGGCTGTGGATAATCGCTATATAAATTACGCAGTGAAAGATATATATCCACCTTCACCGAACTTGAAGGAAACTACAGATAACCATACCGGCACATTATATTTAGACATATATCTCTATAAAAATGAAGCGGATCGTCTCTCTCGTCGACTTTAGGACAAAAGAGATGATTACAATTTCGACATCGTAAATTATCCCTTTCTGGAGAGTAATATTCCAGTGGGACCTGCATATGGCGTATACATATCTCGCCTAGTAGCATTTGCTAGATCCCGTGTTAAATGTGACGATTTTATTCAGCGTCACAAAACATTGCTGCAAAAACTTGTAAAACAGGGCTATATCACGAAGCGCCTCCACTCAAAGTTTCTCAAATTTGGCGATTCATTTCGCATGCTGATAGAAAAATATGACGTAGCGTGCAAGATCTATGGCGTTACGTTTCGTAAGTTGTGTCTAATTCCGCTTAACCCTGGGCTAGGGGCCGTATGAACCCATGTTCTTCAAGATCCTCCTGGTGCTCATATGAACAGTCACAAACAAATGGTGACTGAGATACATCATTCTCCAGATGACGACTTTACAACGAATGCCCTATGGATTTGGTGTTATATAGAATACGGAATAGGTTTTTTGATTACGGACGCGCATATTCTTCAAAGGACGACGGCTGAAAGTATAAATGACGGACCAGACGCTTGCAATACAAAATCTTATCATAAGCAATGTTGGAATCCTTTAAGAGTTTGAGGCTACGTAATATAATATAGAATCACCGTGAGAATCCTGACTTTGTCTTTGGTCTTATAAGAGGGGTAATTTTCATTTTTATCTACTTACTTATGCATTTCCTAATTAGTTGATAAGAGCCCCCACCGTCAGATGTACCATAATCCCCGATGACAAACGGCTGCCCAGGTCGAGGTGTAATCTTATCTAGAATGTAAAATTAATACCAATATTGAGAACAAAATCATACACACGCTGATTTGTACTGGTCAGAGATAATGGGCTGGACTGAGCTGTCACTGGAAATACATGTTTAAGGTAGAAAGCCGCAGATTGAGTTTTGGAGAAGCCAGAGTCCATCATGGGATGTCTTCCAGTTTTAAAGCAATTGATTTATCAGTTGATATTTTGGAATGGAAATGCGATCTTTTCAATTGCTTGTTAATACAGTTGGAAGAAAACCAGTCAGTCACGTACCATTATTTTCTATAAAGGATCATTGAAATGATGACATTTTCGCAAGTGCAACAACCTGAACATAGACGTAACCATTTTAGAGGTATCCCTGAACCAACACCCTGGCCAATCCACAGAACAAGGATAGCTTTTACATTAAAACCAAACCGACGAATACCAACCACGGGCGGCTAGGTTGAAGCCTGCCACCCTATCCTGATACGCCGTTGGAGCAATGTTACAGGCACATATACCTAGGATCACAGATTTCTAGGATCCCTAGTTTTTGTTCTGGACGGAGTACATTGTAATCGACGGGGAACAATGCCTATTATAGCCACCAAGACATTCACAGGCAATATTATGAAACAAAACATCAATGTATAGTTGATCAATCCTTACAGCTTTATGCTTAATTATATAGACCTTTATTCCTACTGCCAACTAAAACTTCTGCATACATGTATATCTTCTCTCTCTCACTCGTTAATCCTTGCGCACTTGTACATACGATCAGTTTATATTAAATGAATGTTAAAGTACCTTATGAATACACACCAACTTAATAATACGATTATTGTAATCTCAGCAATGTAAATTTCAATATGTGAGAAGAAACGCATTGTGATGATGGGCCGCGATATCCGTATGGGAAGCGGCACGTAAACCACAATTCCATTCAATTAAAAAAAAAGACAGTTTCACAGAAGGCCGAGCAGCCACAACAGCAACTCCTGACCGACGCCTCCACATGAGCTTGCAGAGGACGTAATTCCGAATAGAGAATGTAAATTGAGTCTAGAACTAAGAGAAAAAAATACATGGTGAAAAATATGTTTATTGTTTTTTGACGAGTATATTTTGTAATGGTATCTATGCTTCCCTGATAAAATAATCTGCAAGAAATACTGAAGCCACATAAGAATGACTAGCGAATAACCTATTTGTACACGCTATCAAAGCTGCTACATATAGAAGAGTGGCAAACATTTCCGTTTACTGTATTTTATAACCACTCGATCGGGTACTTCGCAAACGGCATAATTTAAACCACGACCTGTGAGATATTCACAAACGGGTTTATACAGGGTACACGCTAACGTGCACGATAATTCTGCCACACATTTGATAATTTTGGGAGTACAGAAAATCCTGTATTCGAAAATCCGATAAAGCTATATGCATGTACTATTCGTCAAGTAACGTTGACTGTATCTTTAAGAAAAGGGAACTATTTTGACTGAATTAATCTTGAGTACAACGCGCTTCACCCATAAAATCCGTTTATAAAACGATACTGTTCAACTGTAGGCAAACGAGGGCGAATGAACGTTGACAATTAATGATTCGCCCACAAACCTTACGGTACAATTAATTGTTTGATGGTATCGATAAAGCCGAAAATGGGCTTTAGCGCCCGTTCACGCTCGATTTAGCGCCAAAAGTGCGAAGGCGTGCGTGACTAGCGGAATATATCCCAGACGTACAATTCATGTTACCCTGAACGATTCCTAACTATAAGGTCACAAACCGCAAATAAGCATCTTTACTTAACATTCGTCGCCGCAAGCCAGGTAGCGTGGATTTTCCACTCAAACATATACAAAATTTAGCATAAATTTTCTACCAATTTTTTTTCGAGATACCACTGGCATAGAATAGTTCATTCCGCCCGAAACAATCACAGCAAATATGGGAGGCGAGCAATCAAAGGGGCCCGGAGTTCTTCCCGATTAAAATTTTGACATTTCTTAGTGTCGAATGTTATAGAAACATTTCATAATATATCTACATATATTTATAATCCTAGACCCCAAAGTATCACCAACTTCTGAGTACCTTCAATTACTTACATGGTGAGTTCTTCAATGCTGGCAGCATCTGTCGCTCCCACTCCGCCATATTTGCCCGATGAATGGCGTTACCGACCCGAGAGTTCCAAATATTTCGGCAAAAACTCGAGAGTTCCAATGATTGCATCTCAAGGGTGACGGATATGATAGAGATGTATTGTACCCATATTTGAATGTATTTGATAATGCATTGGAAATGTAGAAATAAATGTAGCTATCATTTACCGGCATGATGGGAATACGCCTAAGTTATCCATATGTCAAAACAGTAAAACGTGTGAATACGGACGCATGGGTAAACCGACCAACCTCTTAATCCTGACAATATCCATGGTCCCAGTACTTAAATTGAAAGTACGTTGAACCTTGATAGAACAGAATCATCACGTAACAGAAAAACATTAGAAGCCATCAAGTTATACCAGAAAGAATAGAACACAATTAGCAATTTGTGAAATGTGCGCTTATTCAAATTTTGAGAAAAATGTGCATCCAATAATCACTATTTTTGAGTATTATTGAGAGAATATGTGTATTTGCTATGAAATTTCAAGAATGTAACTTTGATGGGTTTAGGGATATTTAAAAAAATCATTTTCCAAACTATTAAGCCGCTAAATGGTTCTCTCGCCCTGTTTGTGATCATTTCTTGATTTCATCTATTCAATGGGCGTTGTCAATTTCGCTATAGCGATTCGGCTGTAGCACTCGAGGCATCCCGTGTTCACAATTAAATAAATGTCGTGTTACATGACGGGACTGGCTCATTTTTGAAAACGTTATAACTCTTGAACCGCAACAGGTATGCCTGTTACTTCCAATAATGCGTTCTTTCGTTGACAATGACTCCGTACCGGGAACAGTAATTGTGGAAAAATTGAAAAGGTAAGAGAAAGCCGTTAGTGTGAAACACTACATCATAGACAGAGGCTCAGCGATACTGGTATTCGAAAACAAACAAGGGGAATAACTTGCTTCACCGGAAGTACGCGCACCTGTTCGTCAAGTACGCGCGACTGTTATTCTGACGGCGAGCGTACGAATATAGCTGTTTTCCAAGCAAGCTCGGCAGGGATGGCATTAGGTGTCGAGGGTAAAAGTGCCTAAAACGAATGAACATTTGCTGTTGCCGTTTATGTGGAATGTTCCGAGATGAAACACAAGTGGATTGCACAAAGAAGGTAAAGATTTGTTTTCTAATTTAAGAACAACACCCAGTCAATTAAAATTGCGCGCCAGAATACGTGAGTGAACTGGCTTATGACAATCTCGTGGTTGTTTCACGAGATTTGTAGATACTAAGCTGACGTTTCTGGTACAGGTATTCAGTTTTGATTGAGGGAATATATATATGTGAAATTTCAAGATTATAACATTAATTGTTTTGAAGATATAACGAAAAACATTTTCCCCACTTCGTGTATGCTATTTGCCTATTACCCGTCAGGTTAAACGCTTTCGATATCAGGGAAATGTAAGTAGTAGTAGATTTCATTCATCCAATTATATAACATAAGATCAGTTTCAAAGAGTTATTAAGTGGTTGTCCATTGACAAGGCGTGAAGACCTTTATGTAACCCGACACACCAATTCCTTTTCCGACTGTACCCACCGAGTCAACCCGCGATTGCAATTAAATGAACGTCGTTTCAGACGATAAAAGGAGCTGCGAACCCTGATGATCCCTCTGTAAGCCCATGAAGCATTATGTATATTTGTTAATTAAACGAAGGGTGCTCAATTATCATTATATCGGCATCGTCTATGCAACATGACATGGATTTAATTTCCAACGAAAGGATAACTTTGGCGAACCGTCGTGGAAAGACCGTGCCATTGTATCAACAATGTCTATTTATTATTATTATTTTTATTCAATTCACAATTTAGCTTTTAGGCGTTAGTTTGGCACACGAACAGCACAATTTCGTTCGCCATTTCTGACTTTGACTCGGCCGACCAGTGGCACAAGCGGTGAGGAATCGATACAACTTGATCGCCGTCCGTTGTTTTGAATAATAATTTCAAGCAAATGTCGAGATTCCTAGTCACATTTCCATGAAATATGATCATATCCACCATGCTGATTGTGAATATATCAAAATATTTAACGCGTGATCAGTCGTTTCCCTGCTCGCTTTTCTCATGTTTGACTTTCCAATGGCGGGTCTCGTTCAGAGAGTATCATATCACGTACAAGTAACCCAATATAAAAGATATGCGGTATACTATATCAGTTATTGTCTGCTCCCTCGGGAACCATATCACTAGGTGAGATATCACTCGCACTCGAGGACTTATCTCCCCCAGAGAGCACTAATTAGATAGCTCCCTTAGGAGCAGACAATAATTGATAAACAGACAATATAGGCATACACTTAAACTTTGATGAAAAGAATGACCGATATTTACGCAACGTTGCTAAAACCAGCCCCACCGCTTCTTCTGTAATATGGTTGTGAAATCCTTTCATTCGCTCTGTATAACATTTCATATCGAACCAATCCATGATAAAGCTGGTGAATTCTTGACGTTTCCTGTTCTAATGTATTATTCGGTGTATCTCTATGTAGCAGTAGCTCCCACTGACAACGAACTCTGCCTGAAGTATTTTCTTGCCGCTCAACTAACTGATGTTCTAGAGCTGATGTGCTGACACGTTACCGTACCGCAATAAATATTTACATTTATGACCATGAGGGCAAATAAGTTTCTGGATTGGATCATTATGAATAAATCTGTCTCTCCTTCATACAAAGGGTAAAGAGCAAATAACTGTGGGTTGTACATGTAGTTAAGATTTTATACCAGTCAGACACATTGCTGCAGGCAGTATTTAAATGAAGAATTGGGTCACATATTGTGGATTACATGCAATTCTAGCATAGCAAATCTGCTTAAACATTCATAAATAACACATGTCAGACTAAGATAACTGTGAGATAAAACTCGCTGGTCACTTTGATGGTGTTGTGGTCTATTATTAGACATTGTGGATGTTTCTAGAATATAGAGCTGACGCAAGCTTGTTTACGTACTATTATGTAGGTGAACCACTTATGATTTCGGAAAGGAATCAGGAGGAAATTTCTTTTGAGCATGTTGAATGCCTATTAACAAACCTACAGGTTTTTAAAATGGAATATTACTGTTGCTAACATTACATTTGGACAGACTTTGTGGACATGCCTATTCCGAAGATTTTTCACATAGTGGCAGAATTTATCATGATGAAGATCAGATAGATTGTTTCTAAGCTTTGTTATCTACATGTACATTAAGTATCAGGCAAATTGATAATGCAAATGCAATATTTTTACTATATGTCAGTCATTGCTAACGTTACACATGTGGACGGACATGTGTAACGTTAGCAATCAACATGGCAGTGCTAATGTTACAGACAGACAGACACCTTATAAACTGATGATTTAGCTGCAAAAATAAATACTGCAGACTGCTATTATCAACCAACTCTGCTAACGTAACTCTGTTGCTAACGTTACATAAGTGAACGGACACAAAACAAAATGGATTTTCACTTTCAATTGCACTCCACATGACTCATCAATTACATAGTTAGTGGGAGTGCTGTGTAGGAAATACAGAATTACAATGAAATATTGACTAACTGTTATAGAATAGGGTATAGCTTGAACAATGTTGTTGCTAACTTTACTTTAATTGTGGGCGGACATTCTATTGAGTAACGTTAGCAGTTTTTGAAAACGTTCTTTTTTATTTACTTTTTGAATATTTTGGTTGATATTATGTACTGAATCAGCCACACATCAGCGTTTTCCGTACCAAATTCATTAAAAGTATGAGATGATAGTATTGTATGATACAGATAACCAAATTCCATAGAGGTGCTAACATTACAGATGTGGACGGACAACAGTGGAAATTGATCCGGATATTATATTTTCACCATTTGGTTTTGTTGTACACCACAATGATTGCAGTTCAACTTTAAATCACAATTCCACCCCATATCAATATGTTAGAACATTTCAATGCTGAAAACAATACAGATATAATATATTTTATGGCATTGCAATTTGGTCTACAAGAAAGAGTGAAACTTTCGTCTGTCCTACAACACAGCAATTCAATATTTCCTTATCAAAATATTTTGAAAAGTTGTTTGTATATTGCAAACATTTTATGTATGCTATATCTACAATCCATATACTTCCATTTAGAATGAAACTCAAAATGATTCTATAAGAGTTTCACTAAATTTAGGGCTTGAGAAAATAATACTGTCTTTGGCCCCCTTTATAATGAAATCTGTCATAAGCTTGTTGGTCCTTTCTTGGAATGATGGGAATATTTTTTTTCCATATTTACACCAGTTATCAATAGTTGAAAAACCTGCTCCATGTTATAAACATAGGGGAGAAATCAAGAAAACAACCCGAAGATCATGGTGGCCCACATTCTGTGCATCAGTGTCACCGACACTTGGGCAAGACAGCGTTGTCCAGGGATTAACTTAAACTATAGTGGGAATTGGTCAATGACCCTAAATGCACTGTCAACTTGATCTACAAGACTGTCTAACAATAATACCGGACCATTATTTTGCTCATGTAGTACCTACAAGTGAAGATATTAAAATATTTTCAATATTTTTCACTATCCCTTATTTCAATGGCTAATTTGACTGTATATTGGGCTAAATCACTTACCACTTGCAGATCAATTGACACTTCGGTTGGATGTTATACTTAACTGGGTTAATTCAGATTGACAGTCTACCTGGCTAAAATAATGTAGAAAAAATGTAGGCCCCTAAATATAAAATTATGTTTTAGTCATATTTCTTCTTTTAGTCTCTTCCTCTGGTGTCTGGGACAAGTGGGTGAAGTTATAAAAATTCTAACCTAGCCAAGTTATGAATTACATATATATGGCAATAACTCTTAGAAGTTATGGTGCCCATTTGGCCACAAAATGTCAAAAAGTTGACCAGAAAGACGAAAGCAGGACCTTCTAAATGCAAACATCTAGAGGTTATAAATTTATAGTTGCTACCCTGACTAATATTCACAATATACATGTAGCAGCTGGAAACAAACTTGTATCCAAAGGTAAAGTACAGTTTGATCGATCGCCAATATAAACGATCCCGAATGATTTCATATAAACTTGAAAAAATTGAATATAGATGTACTTTTAATAGACTATGATATCATATTAGGGACTATCGTCATAATGACGATCTACCGATCCACGACAGCTGCTGGACATGTGCTCTATTTCTTTTCCATCATTACAAGCATTATTTCATCTGTCATTCACAGTACAGTGACCCATGACAGCCACGTTTATGAATGATATCTCAAAATGCTGAGGTCATGCACCATCACCTGAACAGATTGAATTCTGAGACAACTTAAACATGCTCCTGGGTGTGATTGAATATTGATGGGGGTTATTAGAGGGATTACCATAAACAGAAGTTAACGGACATGACAATACTTAATGTATATCTAATTGTTTATGCCATATAACGATTCACTGAATGAGAACTTGACATGCTTGACCAGGTAGTGTGATGTTTGCAAGCTGATTTTGTCCAGGCAATATAGGCCCCTACCATATGAAATTCATGGCTGTTTGGGTGTAAGCCCTTTATACCAAACAAGCAGCGATATGACATTCAAGCCTTAAAATTCAAAGGATATGTGACATTTACATCAGAAAAACTCCTGTGTTGTGATTGTCATGGTAAATATAGCCATTTTCCCCCCATCCAAATACCTGTAAAATTATATTATTTTCTCGAAGTTTACAAGACATTTGAAATCTCAGCTTTGAAACAATT
Organism: Hanleya hanleyi; assembly: GCA_036873755.1. NCBI lineage: Eukaryota > Metazoa > Mollusca > Polyplacophora > Lepidopleurida > Hanleyidae > Hanleya > Hanleya hanleyi. The sequence continues at coordinate 45,704 of JAVTVY010032026.1, read as the reverse complement.
GCAATGGCCATTGCATAAAATTGAAGATATGATTTATTAACATGTGCTCCATGGCCTATTTTGGTATTTAAGGCATTTCTAGGGAAGATTTTCTCTTGTAACACAATATGTTACCTGAAACCAAAACCATTCTTAGTTCTTTCTACATGGCTGCACAAATTGCGTAACCTATTTTTAGGTTACGCAATGGTTGCGCAAAACACTTTTCTGGTAACCCATTTTCTCTTCGCCTGGAGATGAGCTGTACATATATCCAACATTGGAATTATGCCAGGGTGAAACGGTTTCCCAAGAAAACATGACATAACCCATATTTAGGTTACACAAATTTTAATTTGTGCAGCCCTGTTTCTAATAATCAAAATTCCTAATATATTGTGTGGCAATATAATTTTGGTTTGAGATGTCACATTTCTGATACAAGAGAAAATCATGGTCTCAGCAATGAACAAAACAGGGCGGTAAGCATGTTTTTTTTCCATTGGACCCCATCAAAAAATTGCAACCTCCAACAGGGTTATCTTCCCTTATGCCATGTCGATTGACCCTGCCTTAAGTCACTTAGTGAGGGCGAAAAATAAAACGCCCCTGGCATTCTCCGCACAATGGGTCTTCACCAAGCCATGTAGCCTTTGACAGAGAGTGTAAGTGTAAGATTATCCGAATGGCTCTGTATCGCAACAACTTGAAATAACCAAAATTAAACAACTGTAGCGAATTTGGGGGATTCGGTAGACAGAAGAAAACAAATAATCAGTGAATAATTAAATAAATTTTCACCTCTTTAAAACAAGAACAACAACATTACATCAAAGCTAATGATCGTTTGTTTGAAAAAAACAGCAATGTTTGTTTTTATACGCCCGCCAAAAGGCGGACGTATTATGCGATGGCGGTTTCCATCCGTGTGTCCGTCTGTCCGTCCGTCCGTCTGTCCGTCCCTCGTGTCCGGTCTGTATCTGGGACACTTTTCTATCTACAGTTTCAATTTTTGGTGAGTGGATACCCTACTACGGGGAGACGATGTGTCGTGTATCAAAATGAAGGTCGAGGTCAGAGGTCAAAGGTCACTGGCCTGAAAACAGGAAATCACTGAAGTGTTCCATGTCCGATCTATATCTGTGAACATTTTCTATCCACCGTTGCATTTTTTTTGTGAGTGGATACACCAGGTGAAGACGATGTGTCGTCTACCGAAATTGAGGTCGAGGTCAGAGGTCAAAGGTCACTGTTGACTAAAAATCAGAAAATCATTGATCATTGACAGTTTTCTACCTACAGTTCTAATTTTTAGTGAGTGGATGCCCCAGGGGGAAACGATGTGTTGCATACCAAATGTAGGTCGAGGTCAAAGGTCAGTGTGACTGAAAAATCAGGAAATCATTAAAAATTTCTAAAAAAAAATTGTGAGTGGATTCAATAGGGGGAAATGAATTGTCACATACCAAAAATTAGGTCAAGGTCGAAGGTCAAAGGTCAGTGACTCCAAAATCAGAAAAATATTAAAAATTACTTTTTTGTGTGTCAATAGATACATTAGGGGGACACAATGTGTCACATACCAAAATGTAGGTCAAGGTCAAACGTCAAGGTCACTGTGACCCCCAAATCATGAAATTGTTAAAAATCATGATTTTTTGTATCCATTGATATATTAAGGAGAGACGATTTCTCATGTACAAAACTTTAGGTCAAGGTCAATAGTCAAGGTCACTGTGACCCCAGAATCTAGAAATCTTTAAAAATTACTTTTTTTTGTGTCAGTAGATACATTAGGGAGACATGAGGCATCAAGTTCGAGGTCACTGTGACCCCCAAAATCATGAAATTGAAAAAAATCATGATTTTTTGTGTCCATTGATACATTGAGGGAAGACGATGTGTCGTGTACCAAAATTTAGGTCAAGTTAAGGTCAAGGGCACCCAAAATCAGGAAATCACTAAAAATAACTATTTTTTGTGCCAGTAGATACATTAGAGGGACATGGTCAAGGTCATTGTGACCCCAAAATCAAGAAATCATTAAAAGTCACATTTTCATATGCCTGTCGAAGACGAGGTCGTGTAATGCGATGTTATGTTCTGTCCATTAATACTTTAACATTTGTCCATGCGATATCTATAGTCTCAAGTTATGGATTGGTGTACACCAAACTTTGGGTATCCCTTACTCGCATGGCAAAGAGAAGCCATATTCACTTTGAGATCAATTTGTCAAAGGTCAAGGTCAGAGTCCCCCAAAACTGAATCAAGTTTAATAGCTGACTATATGTGCTTATTTGGAATATTCAGAGTTGTCTCCCCTACATGTATATGGCATTTGTCCTGTGGAGTTGTCTCCCATATTTGATACATGTTACATTTAGTTAAACTGTTGGAAATAAAAATCGTACCTTTACTAATTTAACGTGGGGAACCTGTTTATTAACATCCTCGCGAGCCAGTGTATCAATTGATCTGTTAGGATCGATACACTGGCTTGGTTAGTTACCCATACTAGTTCTGGATATAAATAGGTCAAGGGGTTTCCCCTAAACAAAAAAAAATCAATGAACGTGCTAAGCCAGCTGATTATGCCAATCCGCTGCGAGGTATGAGATGTGACTGGCTTGGATTACATCATGGGCCGAACTGCTTTGATGTAGGGATGAAAGCAAAATAGCAGGCTTGGGATACCGACACGCTAATTCAAAACAAGCATGGGGATGAAATGTACAAGATAGTATAATAGAGGCATTGACTCAAGAACTCATTCGAATCAACAAAAATGTCCAGGTAAACCCTCTGCGAGAATTTAGGATTTGCCTGGACTTGTGAAGATGCTTTATTAACTCCAGAACAAAGGTTTACGTCATCACTTTCTTCACATTTTTCTTTCTTAATGAAAAATTCTCTCGCCTGAAAGGAATTCATTTGCAGGAAAACTACTATTTTCTTGTGTTTGATTGTTGTCGATTTCAATGTGGGATATGTGAGCTCTCGGTTCGTGTTTCAAGGTCAACCAGTTACCAGGAGTTAAGCCCATTTTAGTTTATGATTCAATATAAGATGTGATATATATGTTGTTACATTCTCAGAAGCAAAAAATCGTAGACCTTTCTCTGAATTTCTAGCTACCATCCAATTGAAATTCGGACCAATGTAATTACAGATATACGGGCGTATATTGAAACCCCTTGGGCTCTTGTTCGGAATGAAATTCTCAAGCGCATTCACATCTGAAAAATTAAATCTCTTAGTATGATGATAAAGATGTTTGGCTGGTAAGATTCAGGTTTTGTGAAATGATGTTTTGGTACAGGGCTCTTTGTAAAGGCAGGGTCAATCGACATGGCATAAAGGGAGACAACTCTGTTTGGAGGTTGATAGAATTGCGGTCTGTCACAAATTCGTGTAACCACAGTAACCTCGAGATCAACCGTCAATCCACTCTATATTCAATCAATTGCACTGTCGTTTCATGCCCACATCAATGGAAGAGAAGATGTCACTGTGGAGCTAGCGTAATATTATCTTGCGACGTCATGACACGCTACAGTTTATCGTTGGGGCAATTTTTTATTCCCTCGACTTTTGTAAATCAGATGGCACAATAACTCACAATGCTTATGGTATCACCCCCCCCCCACCAATGTGATAACCAAAAGAGGATGCAGAAATACATGATTGTGTATGTGTATATCACACTATGATAACTGACAATACACAATAAAAGTTTCTAACTTCTGTGTCAAAGTCTGTGTATCTGACAAAGAACAACTGTTCTTACATGTACATGTTTCTGATTACGCTAATTTGAGTTCTTTTGTGGAAAGTGCTTAAAAGTGCTTATAAGTTAGGTTTATGTCCTGAAAAATAACATTTTGTCGTTTCAACGATTACCTACATCTCTTTCATGTCTTTCCTGTCAACAGCATGTAAATAATCGTGTCGAAAATTTATCAATATAGTGCTAGAAAACTACGGAAAAATAACCTACATCACCTTGATAAACTCCTGGAATTTTCATTGAATAGGAGTGTATGAACACTGTTTCATAAATCTTGAGTTTTATTCGCATATTCAGATATATGTAAAACCAAAGCAAAGTAGGTTCAAGAAAAATGTTGAGGTTTTATAGGCCACAACAAGACAACCTTATGCTCTTGTTTTTTGGTAAAAGACCCTCGAAAGTGGTAAATATGGCAGTGATTCGGATTTACTTGAAACATGGTAGGTCATGCCTCAAACATGGAACATTGATTTCCACACAATAGTTCAACCTTTAACAGGTACATGTATTTTGAACACTTAAATAGTCTTAATCCTATCTGGCCTGGACTTTCTGGGACCTGTTGTGGCCTGAGGGGGCCGAAATGGCCTCCCCTAATTATTTTTCTTACCCCTTGAGGTCGGGTGCTGACACTTACCACACTATACCCCTGGGTGAAACTCCACCAGAAAATGTAAAAAAAAAATCCAAGATGGCCGCGTTGATGACGTCACAGTGACGTCATTTTCAAAAACGGAATTTTTTGGTCGATTTTTCACTCAGATTTTCCTAATTTTTTATTTGTGCAATTTCTCCGCAAAAACTGCACGATAAATTAGTAAATATTAATGTGTTGTGAAATAAAATAGTTTTTGCCCGCTTTTCATCGCGGAAAAGCAGAAAGTTTGAAGAAATATGACAAAAACATCACGTGGGACCCCACGTGGCCGCCATCTTGAATTTTCCCATGATCCTTTGCTCGGGGGGATATGCAAATAGGCTCAAAATGACCCCAATATGATAAACTATAAAGTCAAGGAGTTTCAGCTCTCCATTTTTCGTCGTTCCTGAGATAGCACAGAAAGTTTGGTAGGACGGGCCATTTCGCTCCCCCCCCCCCCGCACAGGCCAGATAGGGTTAATACCATTACAGACAAAGATGAGATGGACAATGCTCATTTTGATCAAGGGAGATAACTGTCTTGATTTGAAAGAAATGTGGATGCACCTGGTTCAGAGTGATACATGTGCTGACAAGAAGAAATTTATTTAATTTGGTCATATGATGTAGCCTAAAGTTTTGGATGTTGTGGAGGCGAGAAGTGGGGGGGGGGGTAATATCATGATTATGAACTATATAATAACTGTCAATGGATTCATCCAATATAAATAGTTCAGACTAATTGTGTTGGGCACTTCAATAAGCAATATCTATAAATGTTGATGCTCTGTTTTTACCATTCTCAGCGTGACTCTCCATCAATGAGCATGCTCCATGACCAATACCTTATGGAGTGAAGTGAGCTGCCCAATATCATACATAGTATGACACTGTAATTTGTCTTTTTTTTGAAAATTAAAGCATCTTACACCACTCTTGGAAATGTGCTATAAATATATTCTCTAAAGAAGATATACATGCTGTATATATGAAGACTGATAACAAATGAATGCCCGTGTGTGCCATATTTTTTGCCCAAACAGAGGGTATTACAGCGACAGTAGGTTATACTCTTGAACAGTGGCGGAATAAGTTTTCACTTGTTCAACACAAATCCGAAAGTTCATTTTTATGCTGGTTCTTCTTCTGTCCTTGGTCATCTACTTCCCATGGAATGATACTAAAATCATATAATGGGACCGTAATTGTATCAGCAATTAAGTTTGATTAATCAGGTTGATGTTTCTATTAGTCTGCTTCATGACTGTCAAATGACCCGTTGACTTTGATTCCGGCTTCCATCATGTAGATTATTCTCTGCCCAAATCTGCCTGGTGTCTGTAATGATAAAAAAATATACAATATTAGGCCTGGTCTGGATGATGTGAAAACGTGTGATGCTTTTGCAAAACCCAGAAACAGGAGAACTAAAAAATGAGATAGGTTTTTGGAGAAAGAATAATTTAGATGTGGTTTGTATTGTGTTCAATGTTCAAGAACAATAAAATATAACTTATTTTTAATACTGAAAAAAATTTACTAGGGCCAACATGGTATGGGTTTTTTGTCCACTAGAGTTTTTGTCCATGGTTTTCTAGTTTTATGGACTCACTTAATACGTATGAAGATATGATAACAAATGAATTACCATTAGCTGGCTCATAGTCATCAAGTCATGAATCAAATGAATAAATTTGAGTGTCAGATCAAGGGTGTCCCTAGGGGGGAGGGGCTGTTTGGTGTGAAGGACCTCCTTCGGCACCCAATTGTATGTTATTTACCCATGCTGGACAGTACAGAACTGGGCTCGCTAATAAGTAAGCATAGGAAACAACCCCTCCTAAGAAATCCTGGCGACGCCCATGCAAATTATATCAAGAAATACAAATGGTATTGTTTTAGATGTTATATCAGGAGGACAGGAATGACTGGAAATAATATACTTGGGAAAGATTTTACATCATGAATTCCAAAATACTCCTGCTCATTGAATTATTGGTATGGAATTGGAGTTTGAAGATGAGAAAACACACTACAGCATCATAATGGCCAGTGAATTTTATACAAACTTCACGCTTCTCGAAAATTGGAAAGCATATTGATAAAGCACCATCTTGCAATTGCGACTACCGAAAAAAAATAAATAATTTGCAATATGGATCATCTACATTTTCTTTTGATGCACCCACACATAGTACATGTTGTTTCTAAGGCCTAAAAAAATTGTGCGGTAATCCGACCTACCTGGAAAAAATATAAATGCCTTTTTGTCAAGTTGTCTATTGAGGTAAAAGAGAGACATTTACGAACTCGATTACACTGAACATCAGTTTTGTTCATTTTCATTTCTGCTTATTACTTGGTTTGGATCATTCGGATTTTTTTCTGAGCCATTACATGAAATGCACCATTTATTTGTTTAAGCCTAAGCCATGGCCGTTGCAAGGGCTCATAAGTAAAATGTTAACTTTTGAATGGAATTTTAATACACAGTATTGATTTCTGCTTAAGAAAAATATGTAAAATTAGCATTAAAATTAATCCATGGATTATTTCTGGTGGTTCAAATATCGTCCAATTAGAATACTGTACGGTAAAGTGTTGATGCCCGAGTATATTTTCAATAAATTATGAAAACTAATAAATATAATAAAATAATAATAAAATTCACATCAAGTTTTTCCCCCTAAATTCTCATCTTTTTCCTAAATTTTTATCTCACCCATGGAAGAGGGTTCAAGAGACAACCAACCAACCATCATTTTTTGAATTTGATTCAAATAAACAGTCATTCACACTGAGACCAAGCCCAACAAAACCCAAGTCACCATGGTTACTCTATGACATAGAAAAAGAGTTGGGAATAATTACAAGCGTCTAGTCCGTCATTCATAATCCAGCCGTCGTCCATTAGAGAATATCCGCGTCCATAATCCAAAGACCTATCCCACATTTCATACAACAGTATTAGCACCAAATTCAAAAAGACAATCATAGTATACATAAACACAAGCTTGTTTCCTGCAAGAGAGAAGCGGTCAACAGTTTTTAATGATGCCGGCAAGACATCATGATGTTCCAGAAATATGAAATCCGTATCGCTGATCAGTATTCTTAATCCATAATATTCGTTATAGAGTCGTCATCTAAAAATCTGATTGTGACTGTTCAATACGGTTGATTCAAAGGTTTCCCCCAAAAATGGACTAAACTGAAAAGTCTACCATACATTTCCATTTCCAAAGACGTGCCATTGTATCAGTTGAACCTCTGGCCGAAGGTCCCAAGGTCGCCGATACTCTATCGTCTGCATGGGGTCTACAGTTCCTCACTCGGGAAGTTCTCCATGTTTCTGTTGACATTATGGGGTAGAAACCAGCTAAGTTTTCATGTCTCCGTTCGTCCCATCAAGAAGAGTCACGAAACGAACAAACGACACTTGGCTGGGTTGAAAACTGCGTTCTTGACGCGCGATCTAATTTCCTGTGTCTAAGTTTCGACGATAAAACGAAAACGAGCTCGAAAAAAGGACGAAACTAGTTGCAATCCTTATAGTTTTCCCGCCAAGTGCGCTCGCTTCGAGAAGTTCCGTCGAGCACAAAAATGTATGACGTCACTCACCGCATGACAAAGAAGGGCGCGCGTGGCTCTCATCATCGGAGAAACCTTGGAAGTGCCAGGGTTTATTTTTGAATGTTTAGGCGCCTCAAAGTATAACAAAACGGACGATTTGAGCCAAATCAAATTATACCTAAGCATTTTCACTTATTCTGTACAAACTGAGGGCATTTTTGTGACTTTTGAGAATTTTGAGTTTTTTTGCGTGGTCGTACATCTTTAATGGTATGGGGTAGCAGTAAACAGGCTTTTTCAGAATAGTGTAGATCCATAGCGGCGCGCCGCTTAGGTTTAAAGAAAAGTCGAGAAATTGTACCACAGCACTTTATTTTTTAAAATTTATTTTAAAGGTTGAAAATTTATATATCAAAAACAAAACCGCGCTCTGCTCTGAAATTAATCGTATGATGTAGCTACATACATGGTCTTTCAGAATAGAGTAGTAGCTTAGTTTAGAGTCCGTCAATTATAACTCTCCCCATAATATAGCTTTGTCTTATTTTTTACGGTTTCGAGTTAGTATATAAAAAATAAAGCTGTGCACCACTCTGAAATAAATGATATGGTATAGTGGTATGGGGGTTTGCTCAGAATAGTGTTGATCCATAGCGGCGCGCCGCTTGGTTTTAAAGAGAAATTATACCACAACTCACATTTTTTTCTTAATTTCTTTTGAAGGGTAGGAATTTATATGTGAAAACAAAGCCCCGCGGCGCTCTAAAATTAAAAGTATGGCGTAGCTACGTATATGGTCTTTCAAAATAGAGTAAAATCAGAGCGGCGCGCAGCTTAGTTTAGACGAAAAGTCCAGCAATTTTACTGCTCCACATCATATATCTTTTCCAAGGTTTTGTACTGTTTCGAGATAATATATAAAAACAAAGCCGCACGCCGCTCTGGCATTAATGGTTTGGTGTAGCTGTATACAGGCTTGTTCAGAAAACTGTAGATCCACAGCGGCGTGTCATCGCAACCCAGCATTTTTTTTATTTTTCTTTTAAAGCCAGGACATTTTTATGTCAAAACAAAGCCGCGCCGCTTTGAAATTGATGTTATGGTGTAGCTAACTACATGGTCGTATAGACTAGTGTAAATTTAGAGTGGAGCGCAGCTCAGTTTAAATGAAAAGTCCAATTATACCTCTCCCCATCTTATGTCGTTGTTCACTTTTTTAGAGGTGCGAGATGATATAAAAAGGTGCAGCTGTATACACGGCTTGTTCAGAATAGTGTGGATCCATATCGGCTCACCGCTTAGTTTTTAAGAAAATTCGAGGAATTATTCCACAACCCAGCATTTTTTAATTTCTTTTAAATGATGAAAATGTATCTCAAAAAACAAAATCGCGCGCCGCTCTGAAATTAATGGTATAGTGTAGCTACATAGATGGTCTTTCAGAATAGAAGAAAAGTCCATCAATTATACCTCTCCACATCATACATCTTTTTCAATGTTTTGTACCGTTTCGAGATAATATATGAAAAAAAGCCGCGCGCTGCTCTGTAGTTAATGGTATGGTGTAGCTGTTTACAGTCTTGCTCGGAATGCTGTAGATCCAGAGCGGCTGGCCACATAGTTTTGGCCAAAAATCGATCAATTATACCAAAACCTCAGCTTATTACTATTTCTTTTATTTCTTTCGATGATTGAAAATTGAACAGAAAAAAAAACAAAGCTGGGCCCCGCTCTGAAATTACAGGTATGGTGTAGCTACTTACATGGTCTTTCACAATAGTGTAAATTCAGAGCGACGCGCCTCTTAGTTTTAAAGACAAGGCAAAAAATTAAACCATAACCCGGCATTTTTTTATATTTCTCTGAAAGGTTCGAAACTATACATGTATGTCAAAACAAAGCCAGGCGCCGCTCTGAAATCAATGCTATTTTGTAGCAATATACATGTTGTCTCCAGATAGACTAGATTCAAAGCGGCGTCCATCAACTAGACCTCTTCCATCATATATCTTTTTCGGGGTTTTTTTCTGTTTCGAGATATATATATACAAATAACAAAGACGCGCTGATCTGAAATTAATGGTTTGGTGCAGCTGTATACAGGCTTGATCAGAAAAATGTAGATGCACGTCGGCGCGCCGCTTAGTTTTAAAGAAAATCGAGAAAGTATACCCCAACCTCGCATTTTTTAGGTATTTTTGAAAGGTTCAAACCAATATGTAAAAAAAAACAAAGCCGCGCGCCGCACTGAAATTAATCTTATGGTGTAACTGTATAAAAGTTCTTTCAGAATAGAATAGATTGAGAGGCAGCGAAGTTTAGACGAACAGTATCTGAATATATCTCTCTCATCATATATCCTTTACATTTTTTTTGCTGTTTCGAGATAATATGTAAGAAAAATATAAAGCCGCACGCCGCCCTCAAACTATCGGTATGGTGTAGCTGTATACAGACTTGTTCGGAATGATGTAGATGCAGAGCGGCGCGTCGCTTAGTTTTAAAGAAATCTAAAAATTATGCCCCGCCCAACATTTTGTTTCGTTTCTTTGAAAGTTTAGAAATTATATGTAAAAAAACGAAGTCCTGCGCCGCTCTGGAATTAATTTAATGATGTCGCTATGTATATGTTCTTTGAGAATAGAGTAGAACGAGAGCGACGCTCGGATAGTGTTGACAAAAAGTCGACCAAATATATTCAAGAAATTCGTTTTTATTTCTTTGATATTTTCGAAATTGGACCAAAAAAAAGCGGCGTGCAGCTCAGAAATAATCGTGACGGTGTAGCTGTATACATGCTCTTTCATAATGTACTAGATTCAGAGAGTGCAATAGTGTAAATTCAGAGCGGCGTACGGCTTAGTTTTGGCAAAAAAATCCAATCATACCCCTCCCAGCATATATCGTTACCATTTTGTGAAATTTTCTTTTGATGAAAAATCAATCAATTATACATAACATAACTTCAACATATATATATATCGAAGTTATGCGTAAAAACACGAAGGAGCGCGTCTCTTTCAAATTACCTTTGTAGTGTAGCTGGATATATGTTTGTTTCTTTCAGGGTAATTCACAGTCCAGCCAGACTCTAGTCGGGATTGTATTACCGATGCTCATCCATTAACATCAGATGAGTTGTTTGAGCTGATCTGTCATCACAGATCCCGAGCTAGCGTAGTTAATTCCGCGTAAGCCGGTGCTAGGAGTCGTGTGGATACTCCATAATCTCCATATGAACAGCTGCAATAAAAGCGCGGCTGAGATACTAAGGCTACATCGGGGAATTCACCGTATTCTCGGGTATGAATTTTGGGTGCCGAAGGATGCTTTCCTGTAGAGTCATATTGTTTATTTTCAGTCACCACGCGTCGTCAATTTTTCCCACCTCTTGCATACTCCCCCCAGTACAATCTCCGCAAGTGCGATGACGTTAACCCTATTCCGCCTGGGCTTTTGGGGACTTGTCCAGGCCGGGGGCGAAATCCCCCCCAATTATTTTCCTTACCTCGAGCTAGAGAGCTGAAACTTACCACACTATGCCCCTACCAGAAAATGTAACAAAAATTCAAGATGGCCGTTTCGATGACGTCACAGTGACGTCATCTTCAAAAATTGCATTTTTTGTCGATTTTTCGGTCAGATAAAAAAGATTTTGCCCACTTTCCATAGCAGAAAAGTACAAATTTTGAAGAAAAATGGCGAAAACATCACTTTTCTGGTACCCCATGTGGCAACCATCTCGAATTTACCCATGATCCTCTCTTCGGGGAGTTATGCAAATAGGCTCATAATGACCCCAATATGATAAACTAGAAAGCCAGGAAGTGTCAGCTCCTAAATTTGTGTCGTTTCGGAGACAGCGCTGAAAGTTTGGTAGGATTTGTATCAATTCCGCCTCATTCCACAACTTCGGCAAGCAAGATGTATGGCTAAAGTGAGCATAACTGGGACAAACGTGGTTTTCTAAAGATATGAGACGATTCGGCATATTTTAATGCCGAGTCGTGCACGATTCGGCACGATTCGGTTGATTTTAATCAACGTCACAAAACACTGTTGCAGAAACTTATAAAACAGGGCTATTCTACCAAGCGCCTCCACTCAAAGTTTCTCAAATTTGGCGATACATATCGCATGCTGATAGCAAAATACGAACGTAGCGTGCAAGATCTATGGGGCTACGTTTCGTAACATGTGTCTAATTCCGCTTAACCCGGGGCTAGGGGCCGTATGAGCCCATGTACTTCAAGATCCTCATGGTACTCATATGAACAGTCACAATCAAAGCGTGACTGAGGTACATCATTTTTAGATGACGACTCGATACGGATTTGATATTTTGGAACATCATGATGTCTTGCCGGCATCATTGAAAACTGTTGACCGCTTCTCTCTTGAGGAAACAAGCCTATGTTTATGTATACTTTTGTCTTTTTGAATTTGGTGCTAATACTGTTATATGGAAATGGAATAGGTCTTTGGATTATGGACGCGGATATTCTCTAATGGACGACGGCTGGATTATGAATGACGGACTAGACGCTTGTAATTTCATTGAATTTCAAATATCAAACGAATATCCATCGAATATTCAAAGATTATTTTTGAATATTTAACCTTTGTAAACCGAAACTATGAGATCCGAATGTCCAATATCCAATATCCAATATCAAACTCACTTCACACAGCTTCACACAGCTTCACACAGCTTATTACATTTATATTTTATCGCTTGACGCGATTTTTCCCTCAAAACAATGCCCATGAAAAGGATCAACGAATGTGCATTTTGCCCCGGTCTGCTTCTCTGGAATATACAGTGAGTAGTAGGGTTTAACGTCGTTTTCAACCTTGTTTCAGTCATATGACGACGGTGCCTACATGTGCCAGAACACGAGTGTGCTCACAGTTCCTATTGCCATGGACACTGATCAGCCCAGCCAGTACAGCACCCGGCCACCCATCCGAGTATTTACCGAGCTTAACGTTGCTTAACTCCGGTGATCTGACGAGAACCGTTGTGTCCCACGCTATAAGCCGTACCCTCTGGAATATACAGTTCATCTGAGGGGTGGGCAACATCGGGCAATATGTACCTCATCTGGGCAACTGAGTTGTTTTTAGACGAATTGCCGTATTAATCAGGGGGGTCGGGAAAACCCCCCTTTCGGAAATATTATATATTTTACTCATATAAATGCCCTTTTCAAACTGAAGCGAACCCACTATTTGCCCCTTTTCCCATACAGCGAACCCCCTGATGTGCCCTTTTGCGAACCACCCCTCAGTAAATCCTGGCTACGGCCATGTTAATGACCTTGAAATGTGCATATTACCATCGCCTGAGGCTCGAGCATTATGCACATATTCTGGGAAGCAAAACAGCGTATTTCCCTCAAAACAAGTCAATATTTTCAAAGTATTTGCCGATTGTTTTGTTATATGACGCAATGACAATGTGTTAGTATATTGGAGCAAAAGAGGATTATAGATATTTTGGAGTAGCAATAATAATCTGATGTGACGAAATTTACGACAATATAGCTTTCTTGTTTATCTGCAAATTTAGTATGGTGACTGTTACGTCCGCTTTACCGTAACAGAAAGACGTGTGAAGTCAAGGATTAACAATCAAATATTTATTTACAATACTAAAATCATATACAATTTAAGTAAGGTTAATACAACAAATAAATGTGTGAAATATTATCTTCCTGTTCAATGCTATACCGGTATACACTTTACAGTCCTTCTTGACGCGCACAAATCACTCTTCTGTATAATGGTAATCCAACACTGCTCAGTTGTACACAGTCCCAGTAAATGTCCAATATGCGATAGTCGTTAACAAATAGCGTAGATTATGCAGCAGCCAAAAGTTAATACACACGAGTAAATAATTCTGCAGTCCGTAGTTACAGGCAAAGGTAACACAGTATAACAGACCCACATAAAAAGCCAGTAGGAATTCCCTGCTCAATGCCTGAGTGATGCGCTATTTATACCCTATGAGGCATTCCTGATCATTCTGCCAATCAAGAAGCTTCTAGAATACACACCATTATCTCATCATCTGACCTAGATACAATTTACAATAGCCTTCCAGAAAGCTCTAAGTGGTTGACCCACATAATAGTACGTAAACAAGCTTGCGTCGGCTCTATATTCTAGAACCATCCACAATGTCTAATAATAGACTACAATATCATGACACGCTCCCTCTTAATAAAAAGAAAGTTTCAAATTTGGAACTTTCTTGACAATTCAAAACATTATAGCAAAAAAAAACTATATTACAACAGCGAAAATGTTGACAAACATATGTACATTATATGCGAGGCAAACAATCAGCAATCAAATTGTCCTTGTCCTTAATATGTCTGATTTCAATATTGTATTCTTGTAACATCAAACTCCATCTCAACAATCTTTGATTTTTGTTTTTCATCTGACTTATGAAAACAAGTGGATTGTGATCACTGAATACAGTAATTGGCAATGATGAATAAGTAACGTAACATCAACATGTTGTAAAGCCAATATCATTGCCAAACAATCTTTCTCAATTGTAGAATAATTTCTCTGTTTGTCAAATTTACGTGAAAAATAACATATTGGGAGATCTACACCATCCATACCTTCTTGTAACAAAACGGCACCAGCAGCAACATCACTAGCATCTACAGCCAGTTTAAAATGTGAATCAAAATCTGGAGCTGAAGGAACTGGCGCGCTCTTGAGTATGGCTCAGATTTTCAAAAGCGGATTCACTTTCATCGGTCCAACCAAAAATTGCTCTTTTTCTTAAGAGTTCAGTATTATCTGAAAAATTTGGACAAAATTTTCTGTAGTAACTAGCCATCCCCAAGAAACGCATCAGTTGTCTCTTACATGTTGGTCTCGGAAATAGCGAGATAGCACTAACCTTATCATCCACAGGTTTTACCTGACCCTCACCTACAAATGTCCAAATTCACTTTTTCCAAGGTTGACTGTCAGCTTGGCGTCACTTAGTCGATTGAACAGTGCGCGAATTCTCTGTAGATGATCTTCCCATGTATCGCTGTAGACAATGACGTCATCAATGTAAGTCTCACATCCTTCTAAACCAGAAGTCACGCGGTTGATGAGACGCTGGAACGTGGCCGGAGAATTTTTCAATCCAAATGGCATGAATTTGTATTGGAACAGACCCTCCGAAGTGACGAATGCTGATATCTCCTTTGCACGATCTGTCAGTGGAACTTGCCAAAATCCTTTCAGAAGATCAAACTTTGGCACAAACTTGGCACTTCCCACTTTATCAATGCAATCGTCAATGCGTGGGATAGGGAATCTGTCAGTTTTGGTCAATGTGTTCACCTTTCTGTAGTCAGCACACATCCTGTAACTGCCATCTGGCTTTGGAACGAGGATACAAGGTGAACTCCAATTACTATTACTTGGTTCAATGAAGTTATTGTCCAATAAATGCTGAATCTCTTTTTTCCGATAGTTTTGTTTAATGGGATTCAAACGATATGGGTGCTGCTTCACTGGATTAGAATCTCCGACATTGACGTCATGTGAAATTTTATCAGTCCGAGTAGGGATATCGGGAAACAAATGTTCATATTGACTGAGCAGAGTTCGAAGTTCTTCCTGAGACGCTGGTTCGAGATGACACAACTTGGAATCCAAATTAAGTAGAATGTCAGTTCTGTAATTTCGCCGCTGCCATGGGCTCTTTGCAAGTTTCTTTATTATCAGGGTCAGAACTAAATACACTTACAGGGTATACAGTACTGTCAGCGCTATCTCTGTCTATGTATAACTTTAACATATTCACATGACACAACTGTTTGTGTTTACGCCTGTCAGGAGTCTGAATTACATAATTTATGTCACTTAATTTCTTTTCAATGACATAAGGACCATAATATCTAGCCTTAAGTGGATTACCAGGAATAGGCAGAAAAGGCAGTACCGTCTCACCAGGTTTGAAACTTCGTTTAAGGGCATGTTTATCATAGGTTATTTTCATACATTTTTGTGATGACTTTAAATTTGACATGGCCAAATCACATGCTTTAGTCAATCTGGTGCGAAATTACAATCCTCGTTCCAAAGCCAGATGGCAATATTGTGCGAAAGTCCGACACATATTGTAGGAGACTACATGAGTCAAGATCACTGTCTATGAACTTTTCCTTCAGCAGTTTAAGTGGTCCTCTAACTGTATGACCAAAGACCAATTCAAATGGACTGAAGCCCAAAGACTCTTGAACAGACTCTCTAACAGTAAACAATAACAAATGTATGCCTTAATCTCAGTCTTTCTCAGTGTCAAACAATAAGTCCTAATCATATTCTTTAATGTCTGGTGAAATCTTTCTAATGCGCCTTGGCTTTCTGGGTGGTATGCAGATGATTTGTACTGCTTTATTCTCAATTCACTTGTTGAAAAATTCCTTGTTGAAAAATTCCTGACATGAAATTAGATCCCTGATCAGACTGAATGGACTGGAGTAGGCCGACAAGTGTGAAAAACTTAACTAAGGCCTTAACAATAGTTTTACCTTAATATTCCGTAAAGGAATGGCCTCAAGAGAACCTGGTTGAGGCACACATGACTGTTAACATGTATTGACTGCCTGACTTTGTTTTTGGTACTGGACCAACACAATCTATAATCACCCTACTAAATGCTTCCTCAAATGCAGGGATTGGTTGTAGAGGGGCCTTTGGTATGGTTTGGTCAGGTGTTCCTACCATTTGACATGTGTGGCATGACCTACAAAATTCCGTAACATCTTTCTTCAAATTTGGCCAATATAAATGATTTAGAATTCTGTAATATGTTATGTTAATACCTAAATGGCCTGAACGAGGTGTTTCATGGGCTAGTCTGAGGATATCTGAACGATATGAATTTGGTACTACAATCTGATACTGAACTGCACACTCATCATCAGGTGACATCTGGCGGTCACCATTTGCGCATAAGAACACCATTCTTACAAAAGTAATACACAGGCTCTTGAATTTGATTGATTGATTGATTGTTTATTCACCATATACAAATAATATATATATATGTACAAGTAGGGTATAGATACATATAAATATGGCGGGAATAAAACCCCAAAGGGCTTGTTAAATCCCAGATAATTAATAATAATAATAATAGATTAGCATGAGACGCTGGGTGCGTTCACAAATATATAAATGTACAATACATGGTGAATATACCATGGAGCCTTGTTTAAAGAATTATAGTTCCATAAGATATATATAGTGGGGCTCAGCATATATGCATATAGATAAACAAAACTTTTTTGTATAAAATAGGTTTGTCTCGTGTCCCTTGTGATGGCCTGAGATGAGTTAACTCCAAGATTTACAATTTGAATATAATTAGAAAGTACATCCTTCAGTACACAGATTCACATACATGTTAATTGATGAGGTGTGATTTCAGTCGAGACTTAAATAGTGATTGTGACAGACATGATTTTAGGTAGTTAGGTAAAGCGTTCCAGATTCGTGGTGCTTTCGACTTTGTGCAATAAAATGATAGATTTGAGTGCACTCTCGCCCTATATAGATTGAGATTGGCTTGTCGAGTGGGATAACAATGGACTTCAGAGAGTTTTGTAAAATAATTTGAATAGTTGATAGGGATAGAAAGGGGATTATTGAGAAATCTGTGAGTAAATAATAAAATTAAGAAGTTATTTAACTGAAATAGGGGGAGAATGTTTAGTTGTTTCATTAAAGGACTAGAATGGGCATATTTACCACTGGAAGTTATTACGCGGATAATTCTCTTTTGTAATATCACAAGTGGGTTGAGATGAGTTGAGAATGTGTTTCCCCATATTAAATTACAGTAAGATACGTAAGAATAGAACAAAGAATAATACAGCATAATCAAGGTTTTCCTGTTGAGGCAGTTCCGTATTGCGTTGATAACACCGATATTTCTCGAAATTTTTGAAGTTAGTTCGTCAATATGTGTTTGCCAATTTAATCTATCGTTAAAATAAACCCCGAGAAATTTAAAGCTAGAAACAGATTCAATTTCGGTGCCAAATATTGAAACCTTAGGGATATTTACATTTGTTGATCTATTTGGTTTAAATAATATAAATTTGGTTTTTTTCATGTTTAATGAAAGTTTGTTGCAGGAAAACCAGGCATGAAGCTTTTCAAGTTCCTGTGACATATTTTCCGCAAGTCTAATACAATCGGCATCGGATAGGGTAGCGCTTGTATCGTCAGCAAAAAGATTAATGTCTAGGACCGATGTGGCCTTCGTAATGTCATTTATATATATTAAAAAGAGTATGGGTCCTAGTATTGATCCTTGTGGCACACCCGTACTGATAGGATTGAAAGAAGATATAGTGCCGTTGTAAGATACACACTGGCGTCGAGAAGATAGATAGCTACGAAACCAGTTATTTGTGACACCCCGGAAACCATAGTAATCAAGTTTATGTAAGAGGATCTCGTGATTTACTGTATCAAAGGCTTTGGAAAGATCCAAGAAAGTAGTAATGCTGAACTGCTTTAGTTCCTTTGCAGCAACCAGTTGTCGTATAAAGAAAGAACGGCAAGAAATGTAGAATGATTTGCTCGAAATCCATATTGATTAGGGGAGATAATCATCTCTGCTTCTAGGAATGTGATCATCCTCAACACAACAAGTTTTTCAATGATTTTACTGAAACATGGCAGAACAGAAATTGGGCGATAATTCTCGGCTAGGGTTTTGTTTCCAGATTTGAAAACTGGAGTAACCTTTGCATTCTTAAGGGAAGTGGGAACGATTCCATTTTGGAAGGAAAGATTTACAATATGCGATAGGGGAGCCGATATTAGGCTCGATATCGGTTTTATGAGTGACATGCGAATGGCATCAATGCCAGGTGAGCCATTTTTAAGCATATGCACTATCTCATTTATTTCAGATGGTGTACACGGTTTGAAGGAGAAGTCTTTATTGTATGTATTGTCAAGATATTTTGTGAAGTTATTTTGAGTAGATGGAATTTTTGAGGCCAGATCGGAGGCAATAGAAGAGAAGTAGTCATTGAACTTTGTGGCAATTTCCGAAGGTTCCGTGATATCATTACCATTGAAATTAAAAACACTAGGAAGATCGCTAGATTTTTTTCTACCTAATAATCCATTTATGACTTTCCAAGTTCCTTTAATATTATTATAAGATTCACTAAATTTGTTTTCATAGTATTTGTTCTTTGCTAATCTAAGAGTGTGGTTTAGTTTGTTCCTATAAACTTTATATTCACGAGTTACCTCGCAATCTTTTTTCGATATGTGCATCTTGTATAATCTATTTTTTTCTCGAATAGAGTGTAGCAAGCATGGGGTTATCCACGGTTTAAGTATTGTAATCTTATGGGTGGTTCTAGTTATTATGGGGAAGCAGTCATCGTATATATTAGTAAATGTATCCATGAAAGTATTTAAGGCGCTGTTAGTATCATCATCGTTAAGTACTTGTTGCCAGTCCAAGTTTGTTAGTTTCTCCTCGAAAAGTTCTTTTT
Organism: Hanleya hanleyi; assembly: GCA_036873755.1. Taxonomy (NCBI): domain Eukaryota; kingdom Metazoa; phylum Mollusca; class Polyplacophora; order Lepidopleurida; family Hanleyidae; genus Hanleya; species Hanleya hanleyi. Next base: position 26,161 of record JAVTVY010032026.1, on the reverse strand, counting down.
GAACAGGATTTACTTTTCGGGATTTGAACGTGTTTGTCGACTTATTGGGTAAAGGCGAAAGACGGTTTGTTGCATGAAAAATAGGAAAATGGTCAGTTATGTCAGATAGCATTATACCAGAACCCAGGTCGTCTTCGTGAAAATTTGTGAATATGTTATCTATTAGAGTCGCTGAATGAGATTTTACTCTGGTGGGTTTTGTAATTTTTGGGAAAAAATAAAATGTTTTCATGGTTTCCAGGAATGTTTTTGATGGGCCATGGTGATTGGTTTTGAAAAGATCAATGTTGAAATCTCCCATTATAATGCATTTTTTATTTTCGGGTTTTAGATTATTTAAGATGGAAACTAAACTGGTGTTGAAATTGTCAACATTTTGTCCAGGTGGGCGATAAATTAATCCAATAATATATGTGGTTTTACCATCAAAAACTTCAACAAAGAGTGATTCATGTTGGTCATGTTCATCAGTGAAAGAGAGATCGTCGCGAATTTTACAGCTGGTGAATACATCGTTAATATAAAGAACAATCCCCCCGCCTTGCTTTGTTTTCCTCGAAAGAGGAAAAGGTTGATAACCAGGGATAGTGTACAGATTTTCGGTCGAGGGGTCGAGCCAGCTTTTCGAAATTCCAATGAAAGAAAATTTAAAATTCATGTTATGGATGAGTGCAACGACTTCACTGAAGTGTTTTTTTAAGCTTCTTGCATTAACATGTAGGGTCGAGATAGATGTGTTGTCCGAGATGGAATTAGTTCTGATGAACGATTCAAATTGGTCTTCGAAATAGCAATTGGACTGGTGTGATCCGATGTTTCCCCAGTGGGAAAGCTCACCTTCAGTATCGTCTGTCGCATAAGCAGAATTTTCGGAGTAATTAAGCTGTATGGGGTTAAAACACATATATTCAAATCCTTCGAGAAGTCTATCTTTGTCTGGGGCGAGAGTGCAATCAACATCTATATTATAATTATAAAAGGGCAGTTCACTGAGTAAGTTCATGGCTGGATAAGGTAAATTGGAGGTGGAAAGTTACGTAATGTGAAATCTAGTAGTCACTGAATGTAATTATAATAATGACTGAGGGTAGCACGAAGCTGTACTTACTAATCAAATCAGTAGTGGATTTGTGTGGACCTAGGTGACATGTTTTGCTAGAGACGCAATTATAACAAAGAAGTTGAGCATTACTGGTGACAATGAGACAAACCTTTAGACAAAAGAAATTAAAGTAAAACAAAGAAGAGAATGTTACACCTGAATACAGGAGCATATAACAACAGGGTATTTTGCACAGGTGGAACGTGTGCATTTTAGCGCTTTGGGAGGCCAGACTCCCGCTCGGTGGTGAGAACGACGCTAATTAAACAATACAAACTACGATACACGGGAAAATAAATTGACAAGAATAAAATTTGGAATTTGAAGTTCTCCGCACGATTCGAAATTGTATACAATGTAATTTGAAACAGTGGCATTGAATTGCTGGTGGGATACTACAAAGAAAACAACTGCATGTAGAAGTTTAGAAATTTAGGAACGGTGGGAATACGACCAGTAGTGTGTGAATACTAATTAGTCTCCAAACAACACTGGGCAATATATACACTCAGGCAATAGTTAAATGTGACATTCTCATATAGCTAACTCCCCCCCCCCTGCCACACACACATCACAAATCGTATATACACATTTTTTATGACAGGGAAATTCAGGGAGAAATATAGTTTCTTTCAAATATACACATTGGCAATAGAATGGAAAGTAACTATAGCATGGTGTATGTATTGAAGACAATTTTCCTGAAAATGTTAAAAATAAGTCGAAGAAATCGTCGAGTGTCGAAAAAATGAAGAATAGATATGTACAAATGTACAAGATTGAACAAATCACTTAAAGCTTTACAAGTCAGTGTCAAGTAGTAACTGTTTTGGGTGGAAGTTGTGCTGTGTCAGATTCAGGCTTTATATTCTCTGCCGTCGACAAAGAGTTTCCCACGCGCGAATCTCACTTTTTTGCCTTGCTTGTATAGATCAGCCATCGTTTCACGAAGTTCTGATTTTGCTTTTCTGTCCTCGAAGATAAGATCGTCAGTAACAGTCAGTTTCATCACACTCATCTACTGCCCTGTCAAAACAACTTGGAAATGTCCTTGTCACTATGCTGTTCATTAACCAGCCGTGATTTTGAAATTTTGTCATTAGAACAGGCCCATTGTAACAAGCCCAGAAATCAAGTCGGAAGACAGATGAACGTTATGGGGCGGAACTGGTGTATAATTTACAGAATCTACCCCTTTAATCAGGACATTACTGCCTGCAGATGAAGAGTCAGAAAACGGCAATATGTCTGCCAACAAAAGAGACTGGGACGCGCCCGTGTCTCGTAAACTCTTCGCAGGAGTAGCATTAGACAAATCACTTGTGAAACAAAATCATTGTGGATAAATGGTTCAAAAATCTCCATAACAGGATTTGAAAAACTGTCAACTTTATCCTTGATAGAACTAATAGGAACAGTGTCCCTGGCCATCTTAACGTCATATACACTATGAACGTCACTAACCTGTTTGGGTATAGATCTTGAAGTGAGGAAACCACTGGGCTTTTGAAAGGCTTGATCATGTTGTTTTCCTTCCAATTTAAAACAATTAGCCATTAAGTGACCTTCCACCTTGCAATAATTGCAAAAGGGTGATTTATTTTGAGTGTTAAAAGTGGGTGATTGAGACTTGTGTTTGACCTTTGTAACTGGGGTTAAAAGTTTTAGGCCCTGAGTTAGAACTGGGTTTATTACCTGAGAGATCAGACTGGAATGGACGTGGCTTAACAGCATTGACAACTGATAATTTGTGTCAGATCGTATTCGTCAGCAAAAGGTGCTGCCTGATCTAAAGTGTTAGCATTCTTTTCATCAAGAAATGTTCTAATATCACCATGAATACACCCATTAAATTCCTCTACCAGCATAAGCTGTCTAAGGCTTTCAAATTGGTTGTCAATTTTAACCGAAGCACACCACCTACCAAATAACTGTTCTTTTGAACAAATTCTACATGAGTCTGAGAATTTTCTAGTTCACAACTACGAAACTTTTGTCTATAGGCTTCCGGAACTAATTCATAAACTTTAAGGATTAAATCCTTCACTGTATCATAATTTGATGCTTGCTCTACCGTCAATTGAGTGTAAATGCCCCTTGCCGTTCCGATCAAAACACTTTGAAGAAGTAACCGCCAATTTTCTTTTGACCAGTTTAAATTTTCAGCAATTTTCTCAAATGCAGAAAATATTTATCAACTTCTTTTTTCTGAAATGATGGGACGAGACGTATTTGACAAGCCGCATCAAATTTTGATTGTGATTGTACAGGTGCATGTGCAGGAGGACTTGTTTGCGACTGTAATTCCATATACTTTATTTCTAACTGAAACTGTCATTCTTCCATTTCTCTCTCTAATCCTCTGTCTCGTTCTTTCTCTCTTTCCTCTTTCTCTAATTCTAATTTCTTTACTTCCAGCTGATTTTGCAATTCTTATTTCCTTATTTCCAAATCATCAGCTGTTTCCTCAGTTAAATCAAAATCACTTACAAAATGTTTAATAATGAGTTTCTTAATTTCTTGCTTTCTCAAAGATGTTTTAACTTTAATTTGTAGGAATTTACAGAGCGCGAACAAATCCTCTTTGCGTAGTTCATTAAATACCTCCTGACTATGCTCTAAGGCAAACTGTGCTGGGTCAAATGACATGCTGATAGTGTTCTCCCTGAATTCACAAATTTAGACAATGTTGTAAAGCTGTATCAATTTTGAACTATGTTGCAAAGCTGCAAGCTGATCAATAATGTAAACAAATCCTCCCGGACAGCGAACCCTCAATTTGTTACGTCAGCTTTACCGTAACAGAAAGACGGGTGAAGTCAAGGATTAACAATCAAATATTTATTTACAATACTAAAATCATACAATTTAAGTAAGGTTAATACAACAAATAAAAGTGTGAAATAAAGTCTTACTGTTCAATGCTATACCGGTGTACACTTTACAGTTCTTGTTGACTCGCACAAATCACTCTTCTGTATAACGGTAATCCAACACTGCACAGTTGTACACAGTCCCAGTAAATGTCCAATATCCGATAGCCGTTAACAAATAGCGTAGATTATGCAGCAGCCAAAAGTTAATACACAGCAGTAAATAATCCTGCAGTCCGTAGTTACAGGCAAAGGTAACACAGAATAACAGACCCACATAAAAGCCAGTAGGAATTCCCTGCTCAATGACTGAGTGATGCGCTATTTATACTTTATGAGGCATTCGAGATCATTCTACCAATAAAGAAGCTTCTAGAATACACACCATTACCTCATCATCTGACCTAGATACAATTTACAATAGCCTACCAGAAAGCTCTAAGTGGTTGACCTACATAATACTACGTAAACAAGCTTCCCTCAGCTCTATATTCTAGAAACATCCACAATGTCTAATAACAGACTACAATACCATGATAGTAACCAGCGAGTTTTATCTCACAATTATCTTAGTCTGACATGTGTTATTTATGAATGTTTAAGCAGATTTGCTATGCTAGAATTGCATGTGATCCACAATATGTGACCCCATGCTTCATTTAAATACTGCCTGCAGCAATGTGTCTGACTGATATAAAATCTTAACTACAACCCACAGTTATTTGCTCTTTACCCTTTGTATGAAGGAGAGACAGATTTATTCATAATGAATCAATCTAGAAAGTTATTCCTCATGGTTATACAATATAAATAGTTATTGCAGTACGGTAGCGTGTCAGCAGATCAGCTCTAGAACATCAGCTAGTTGAGCGGCACGAAAATACTTCAGGAAGAGTTCGTTGTCAGTGGGAGCTACTGCTACATAGAGATACACCGAATAATACATTAGAACAGGGAACGTCAAGAATTCACCAGCTTTATCATGGATTGGTTCGATATGAAATGTTATACAGAGCGAATGAAAGGATTTCACAACTATATTACAGAAGAAGCGGTGGGGCTGGTTTTAGCAACGTTGGGTAAATATCGGTCATTCTTTTCAACAAAGTTTAAGTGTATGCCTATATTGTCTATTTTTCAATTATTGTCTGCTCCTAAGGGAGCTATCTAGTTAGTGCTCTCTGGGGGAGATAAGTCCCCGAGTGCGAGTGATATCTCACCTAGTGATATGGTTCCCGAGGGAGAAGACAATAACTGATATAGTATACCGCATATCTTTTATATTGGGTTACTTGTACGTGATATGATACTCTCTGAACGAGACCCGCCATTGGAAGTCAAACATGAGAAAAGTGAGCAGGGAAACGACTGAACACGCGTTAAATATTTTGATACATTCACAATCAGCATGGTGGATATGAAGATATTTCATGGAAATGTGACTAGGAATCTCGACATTTGCTTGAAATTATTATTCAAAACAACGGACGGCGATCAAGTTGTATCGATTCCTCGCCGCTTGCGCCACTGTGTCGATCAAGTCCAGAGTCAGAAATGGCGAAAGAAATTGTGCTGTTCGTGTGCCAAACTAACGCCTAAAAAGCTGAATCGTGAATTGAATAATAATAATAAATAGACATTGTTGGTACAATGACACGGTCTTCCCACGACGGTTCGTCAAAGGTATCCTTTCGTTGGAAATTAAATCCATGTCATGTTGCAAAGACGATGCCGATATAATGATAATTGAACACCCTTCGTTTAATTAACAAATATACATAATGCTTCATGGGCTTACAGAGGGATCATCAGGGTTCGCAGCTCCTTTGTCTTCACGCCTTGTCAATGGAGAACCACTTAATAACTCTTTGAAACTGATCTTATGTTATACACTTGGATGAATGATATCTACTACTTGCGTTTAACCTGACGGGTAATAGGCAAATAGCATACACGAAGTGGGGAAAATGTTTTTCGTTATATCTTCAAAACAATTAATGTTATAATTTTGAAATTTCACATATATTATTCCCTCAATCAAAATTGAATACCTGTACCAGAAACGTCAGTCTAGTATCTGCAACACGAGCTTTAGTCATAAGCCAGTTCACTCACCTATTCTGGCGCGCAATTTTAGTTGACTGGGTGTTGTTCTTAAATTAGAAAACAAATCTTTACCTTCTTTGTGCAATCCACTCGTATTTCATCTCGGAACATTCCACATAAACGGCGACAGCAAATGTTCATTCGTTTTAGGCACTTTTACCCTCGACATCTAATGCCATCCCTGCCGAGCGTGCTTGGAAAACAGCTATATAGAATAACAGTCGCGCGTACTTGAATAACAGGTGCGCGTACTTCCGGTGAAGCAAGTTATTCCCCTTGTTTGTTTTCGAATACCAATATCGCTGAGCCTCTGTCTATGCTGTATTATTTCACACTAACGGCTTTCTTGTAACTTTTCAATTTTTTCACAATTACTGTTCCCGGTACGGAGTCATTGTCAACGAAAGAACGCATCATTGGAAGTAACAGGCATACCTGTTGCGGTTCAAGAGTTATAACGTTTTCAAAAATGAGCCAACACGACATTTATTTTAATTGGGAACACGTGATGCCTCGAGTGCTACAGCCGAATCGCTATAGCGAAATTGACAACGCCCATTGAATAGATGCCATCAACAAATGACCACAAACAGGGCGAGAAAACCATTTAACGGCTTAATAGTTTGGGAAAATGATTTTTTTTAAATATTTCTAAACCCATCAAAGCTACGTTCTTAAAATGTCATAGCAAATACACATATTCTCTCAATAATACTCAAAAATAGTGATGATTGGATGCATATTTTTCGCAAAATTTGAATAAAGCGTAAATTTCACAAATTGCTAATTATGTTCTATTCTTTCTGGTATAACTTGATGGCTTCTAATGTTTTTCTGTTACGTGATGATTTTATTTTATCAAGGTTCAACGTAGTTTCAATTTAAGTACTGGGACCATGGATATTGTCAGGATTAACAGGTTGGTTGGTTTACCCATGTGTCCGTATTCACAGGTTTTACTGTTTGACATATGGATAACTTAGGCGTATTCCCATTATGCCGGTAAATGATAGCTACATTTATATCTGCATTTCCAATGCATTATCAAATACATTCAAATATCGGTACAATACATCTCTATAATATCCGTCACCCTGGAGATGCAATCATTGGAACTCTCGAGTTTTTGCCGAAATATTTGGAACTCTCGGGTAGGTAACACCATTCATCGGGCAAATATGGCGGAGTCGGAGCAACAGATGCTGCCAGCATTGAAGAACTCACCATGTAAGTAATTGAAGGTACTCAGCAGTTGGTGATACTTTGGGGTCTAGGATTATAAATATATGTAGATATATTATGAAATATTTCTGTAACATTCGACACTAAGAAATGTCAAAACAACCTTTTAAAATTTTAATCGGGAAGAATTACAAGCGTCTAGTCCGTCATTCATAATCCAGCCGTCGTCCATTAGAGAATATCCGCGTCCATAATCCAAAGACCTATTCCATATACAGTATTAGCACCAAATTCAAAAAGACAATCATAGTATACATAAACATAGGCTTGTTTCCTGCAAGAGAGAAGCGGTCAACAGTTTCAATGATGCCGGCAAGACATCATGATGTTCCAAAAATATCAAATCCGTATCGCTGATCAGTATTCTTAATCCATAATATTCGTTATAGAGTCGTCATCTAAAAAATGATGTATCTCAGTCACGCTCTGATTGTGACTGTTCATATGTGTACCATGAGGATCTTGAAGTACATGGGTTCATACGGCCCCTAGCCCCGGGTTAAGCGGAATTAGACACAAGTTACGAAACGTAGCGCCATAGGTCTTGCACGCTACGTTCGTATTTTGCTATCAGCATGCGATATGTATCGCCAAATTTGAGAAACTTTGAGTGGAGGCGCTTGGTGGAATAGCCCTGTTTGAACTCCGGGCCACTTTGATTGCTCGCCTCCCATATTTGCTGTGATTGTTTCGGGCAGAATGAACTATTCTATGCCAGTGGTATCTCGAAAAAAATTGGTAGAAAATTTATGCTAAATTTTGTGTATGTTTGAGTGGAAAATCCACGCTACTTGGCTAGCCATTGCAGCGACGAATGTTAAAGCTGACATGACCTTATTTAATGCACGAATGGTAGCGAAAAAAAAATAATCTCAAAGATTATATCTCCCGTTGAATAATACCCGCCGGAACTAATCCATATGAAAGTGTACATGTTTTGGCCAGCTGCCGAGTTTATGACGACATTACTGCCAACTTCTCATCCGAGTAGCGTTGCCTCCATTGCATATATAAAGCTGGCGTCGATCGGTACCGGAAGGATTATATAGATTTTTGCCAGCAAACTATGCCACTTTTTGTATGTTTCAATGTTTTTTCTTTTCTTTTGTTTTTAGTCTTTTGTCACACGATATACATGTATTTTGGGAATGTAGTGCTGATCCGTTGAATTTAAATCCATTTGTACTGGGAAATGGCTGAATGTGTGACGATAGCATCTGTCAATTGTAGGGGACTGGGTGACAAATTGAAAAGAAGGGATATTTTACATCGTTTGCATACAAAAGGTTATTCTATATGCTGCTTGCAGGACACCCACTTTGATTCCGACTTAGAAAAGAGAGTACGCTCTCAATGGGGTTCTGAATGCTATTTTAGTTCAGGTGATAGTCAATCGCGTGGTGTAGCAATACTTTTTAACAAGAATTTTGAGTATAAGGTATTTAGAACTAAGGAAGACAGGCGTGGAAACCTCTTGGCAATTGATATTCAAATTAATGATACTAGACTAACGCTGGTCAACATCTACGGGCCGAATACCGACTCGCCTGAATTCTTTAAAGAACTTCAGACTATTATACAAGATTTTGAAAACGATTACTCGATTGTATGTGGTGACTGGAATCTGGTATTGGAACCGGATATCGACACGCAGAACTATTTACATGTCAATCACCCACACGCACGAGATACTGTACTGAACTTGATAGAAACTGAGGAATGGATAGATCCATTGGAAGTGTATGGGGAAGGAAAATGTAGGTTTACTTGGAAGCAGAAAAAACCATTCAAACAATCTCGTTTGGATTATTTTTTTATTATCGTCAGACTTTATTCCTTTTGTAGACAATGCGGAAATCCATCCCAAATATAAATCAGATCATTCCCTTGCAACTATAACATGTAAGTTTTCGAAATTTCAACGGGGTAGGGGCACGTGGAAATTCAACAACTCTCTCTTAAAGGATGTTAGATATGTAAATGAAGTAAAATCTGTTATAAATACTACTGTGGAACAATATTCTGATATTATGATATTATTTTATCTGTAAACGATCAACTGTTTTTTGAAATACTATTAAATGAAATTCGTGGTAAGACAATGGAATATGCAAGTTGAAAGAAGAAAGAAAATGTTAAAATTGAAAAAGAATTAGAGGATAAAATTAGAGATTTAGAAGGGAACTTAAATGTTTTGAATATAGATACAGATATACAGTCATTAGATGAACTGAAACGGGATTTGGAGCAATTTCGTAATAAAAAAATGGAAGGAGTAATGACACGTTCCCGTGCCAGATGGATAGAGCATGGAGAGAAGCCAAGTAAATATTTTTGTTCTTTAGAGAAAAGAAATTATATAAATAAAACAATTCCTCGTATACAAAAGGATAATACAATAATAAGTGGTCAACGGGAAATTCTTGAAGAAATAAAATCTTATTATCAAAATTTGTATAAAAAAGATACCTCTATAGACGATGCAGATCTGAATGATTTATCAATAAGAAATGTCAATAAGCTGAAAAATGAAACCTCGGAATCTTTAGAAGGGCTGATAACTGTGATTGAAGCATTAGCGGCTTTGAAGAATTTTAAAAATGAAAAATCGCCCGGTATGGATGGTTTTAGTGCGGAATTTATTAAATTCTTTTGGATTGATATAAAAATATTTTTAGTCAAATCTATTAACTATGGTTATTTACATAACGAAATGTCTGTATCGCAAAAACAAGGATTGATCACTTGTATTCCAAAAGGGAACAAACCCAGACAATTTCTAAGTAATTGGAGACCAATAACATTATTAAATGTTACATACAAACTCGCTTCAGCATGTATCGCCAATAGAATAAAAAAAGTGTTAGGCAGTGTAATAAATGAAAATCAAAAAGGCTTCGTAAAGGGGAGATATATGGGAGAGAATATTAGGTTACTGCAGGATATATTGGAATATTCTGAGGAAAATGATATACCTGGCTGTTTGCTGCTGATTGATTTCGAGAAGGCTTTTGACACTATTTCTTGGAGATTTATGTTAAAAACGTTAAAAAATTTCAATTTTGGACCTTCCATATGTCAGTGGATTAAACCCTTCTATAACAATATAAGTTCGACTGTTATTCAATGCGGCTTTCTATCCAGTAGATTCCAAGTAGAAAGAGGATGTCGACAGGGGGACCCGCTTTCTTCATATATTTTCATATTATGTGCGGAAATATTGGCGTGTTTGATTCGTGACGATGAAAGGATAAAAGGCATAAAAATCAAAGAAAATGAATATAAAATAAACTTGTTTGCAGACGATACTTTCTTGACTCTTGACGGAACCGAGGGGTACCTGCAGGCAGCATTGGACATCATTCGTATTTTCGAGCGGTTGTCCGGTTTGAAGCTGAATGCTAATAAAACAAATGTTGTATGGTTTGGATCTAAAAAGGGTTCAATAGAACAGTTGTGTCTTGAGTTCAATCTGAAATGGAACGATGGGATATTCAAACTATTGGGGATTGTTTTCTATCCTAATCCGAAAGATATGATTATTAGAAATTACAAAGATAAGTTAAAAGATATTAAAGAATTGTTAAGTCACTGGAGCAAGCGCTCGCTTACCGTATTAGGTCGAGTTACAGTAGTGAAGACATTGGCACTGCCCAAGCTAAATTTACTTTTTGCATGTCTACCCAACCCTCCGTTATCTGTGATTGATGATATTCAAAAAGTATTTTTTAGGTTTATATGGGGTGTTAATATTGACAAAATTAAAAGAGCACAAATGTATCAAAGTTATGAACAAGGAGGTGTCGAGATGGTAGATGTACGGTCATTGATGTATTCTATGAAAATAACATGGATTCGGAGATATATTTCGAACAACAATTGGAAGGATATATTTCTTAAAAACTGTAATATTCCTTTAGACTTAATAGAAGTTGGGAAAATCAAATTACAGAAAATTGTAGAAGAGAATATAACTAGTTTGTTTTGGAAAGATGTTTTCCATGCTTGGAGTGAACTGCTACCAGCTATCAACATAAGAGAGCAAAGAACTCAGTGTATTTGGTTGAATGACGGTATTAAAATTGCTGGGAAACCAATATTCTACAGCAAGTGGTTCACCAGAGGGGTTAAATATGTAAATGATCTCTTAACATGTGAGGGTGGCTTCATGACGCTGCAGGAATTCAGAAATATTTATGGCATAGAAACAAACTATCTGCAGTATCATGGAATCGTCCAAGCTGTTAAGTGTTATATGGGAAATTGTTGTAAAAATACCCAAAGGTGTGCTTATCCATGTATTCCTGATCAAATTCATTTATTGCTGAAAAGCCAAAAGTGCTGCCAAGATTTTTACAAAATATATGTAGGAATGAAATCTGTAACACCAGTATCACAGGTAAAATGGGAAAAGTACTTAGATATTTTCGATATTGATTGGAACAAAGTGTACTCGAGACCATTCAAATGCACACTCGACACTAAGCTTAGATGGTTCCAATTCCGTCTAGTGCATAAAATATTGGCCACCAATAAATTCTTGTATAACATAGGTATTGTAAATTCTCCCAACTGTGATTTTTGCCAGGAAGTTATCGAGGATTTACCTCATATATTTTGGCATTGTCCGGTTGTAGCAGTCTTTTTGAATGACGTTAGTGAATGGTTTAGATCAGTTAATATTTATCTCCTTTTGTCTGAAAGAGTGCTGCTACTTGGAGTGGAAAAATCTGATTATATATTCAATACAGCCTCATCATTACTGTTGACAATTGTCGGTTGTGGATTGGTTCAATAGTTTGATATCTGTATCCATTTCACATCTCATACCATGCAATTATGGTTAGAAACGATTTCCTCCTGACAAAATCGGTCAGACGCATTTTATTGAATTGAACAGAATAGTCTCCGTATTTGAATTCTTTGTCACTTTGGTGATCAAATCTTATACAGTTCCGTTGTCTCTTCCATCCGCTACCTGCATCCTATTTAACCCTACAAAACTTTAGGCGCTATCTCCGGAACGACAGAAAATGAAGAGCTGAAACTCCTTGACGTTATAGTTTATCATATTGGGGTCGTTTTGAGCCTAATTGCATAACCCCCGAGCAGAGGATCATGAGTAAATTCGAGATGGCGGCAACGTGGGGTACCAGAAAAGTGATGTTTTTGTCATATTTCTTCAAAATTTCTGCTTTTCCGCGATGAAAAGTGGGTAAAAACTATTTTATTTCACTTCACATTAATATTTACTAATTTATCATGCAGTTTTAGTTTTGCACAAATAAAAAACTCGGAAAATCTGACCGAAAAATCGACCCAAAAATGTCGTTTTTAAAAATGACGTCAAAGGGACCATCTTGGATTTTCTGGTAGAGCTTGACCCAAGGGTATAGTGTGGTAAGTTTCAGCTCCCTAGCTCAAGTTGTAAGAAAAATAATTAACGGGCCTAGGCCTGGGCAGGTCCCAAAAATCCCAAGCCAGATAGGGATAATACCACACCGAAACGCGGTTGTAAAACAACCTATTTAAGTTTATCAACTTTAAAAAATTGACCCGAACATCGCCTGTGCTTTCAATCGCCCACGCTGATATTGTCACTCAACTCCTACCGACAAGATTTTGGTTCCGTTCTTAACACATATTCAAGTTCTCACGCTAGGGCGAGATATTACCATTTTCCCAGTATGTATTTGGGGTGGACACTCAGCAATCATGATACGTATTGCACAGAAAATGTCGAGTAGAAATTGTCAAAACAAAAAAGTAAAATTAGATCGACAGTCCATTTCTAAGCAACACTACCATGAGTTAAATTTGCCCCGCTCTCCCATCGTTTGGCATGTTTTTGCATCGAAGAAGCTACTATTTTTTAGTCGATGGGATATTATCATCTTAATATAAATATCCCCATTCACAATCAAATGGTGACTAACACCTTCAGCTCACCCATACTTATAATGAAAGAGATAAAAGGCATGCACATACGTGTTAATCTGGCGAGATACGGTGATGTAATTAAAAATTTTATCATTTTATTTAGCATAGGACTAAAATACAAATAATTATATAATTACCCTTAACCCTACCTGGCCTTGGGGGGGGGAAGTGCCCCCCAGTGAACTTTTCTCTGCTGCTCCGAAACGACAAAACCGAGGAGGCTGAAACTTTGTGACTTTAAAGCTTATCTTATTGGGGTCATTTTGAGCCTATTTTCACATACCCACGGGCAGAGAATCATGAGCAAATTCAAAATGGCGGCCATGTGGTATCCCCGAAAGTCGTCTTTTTCAATCTCTTCGCTTCATTTCTTCACATTTTTCTTGCCTAAAAGGCATTGAAAGTATTTTATTTATGCAAAACTAATTATTCTATATTTTATTTGATTTTTTCCGAGAGAAAAATCGAAAAAATGAAAATTTCGAAAAATCTACCCAAAAAGGCCGAAAAATGGTTTCCGAGAAGATGACGTCACTGTGACGTCTTGACGGCGGCCATCTTGGATTGTTTTACATTTCCCGGTAGAGCTTGAACCCAAGATACTGTGTGGTAAGTTTCAGCGCTCTAGCCTTAGTGGTAGAGAAAATATATATAGGCTGCGATACACCCCAAATCGCCGAGGACAGATATGGTTAAGCTACTGATCCTCAAAGCTTGTAACCTATGGGCAGCAACTACATAATAATGGAACTTTAGGGAACATTGATGGAATCTGCTACCTCGAATGGTGCCAACTAAATAAGAAGTATATGTATTAAAACTAGAGAAGGCCGGCAAAAACTGATTTTCCGTTTTATGACGTCGTAGTGACGTCATCAGGGCATTGTGTTAATTTATGTTTTCTGTTTCTTCTACATTTCCGCCCTCTAGCCGCAGAAATGATGAAAATATTCGAGAAACCATAACTCGTCCTCGATATTTGGGTTTACAATAGGGGAAGGGTAGATTCCAAAAGTGTCCCATAACTACCAATAAGTTAACGATCTGCAACTGTTATCACATATGGGTAACATCTACATAGAAATACCTCTTCAGTGAACATGAATCGAATCTGCCATTGCACGTGGTATCTGCGGAATTCTGGGTTATTACGTCACTGTGACGTCATCAAATGATTATGTGACATGTTGATTGCTAGTTTCAATAGAAGAGCATCTATGCGCGAAGTGTGCGAAGTTTTAGATCTCTAGAGAGAAGCAGAAGAAAAATATCCGAGGGACCATACCCAACCCCTCGAGTTTGGATTTAGAACAGGGAAAAGGGTAGGTTTGAAAAGGCGTTGTATACTACCCTTAATCTACCGATTCGCAACGGTTATCACATATGGATAACATCTACAGACATATACCTCTTCAAAAAACATTACTAGAATTTGCAATCTCGGGTGGTAACAGTTTCGACTCGGGCCCATGGACTATACAGATCAGGTTCGCGCCGCGAACTCTGCTCTTGGAACGCTTGTTCCAAGCTCTTCTCACAAATATCCTAGACTCATTTCGAATACACGAAAGTGTCTAGGATGCGATTGAGAGGAGTTATGAGGGCAATTGGGTCCCAACTAAAAATAAATAAATAAATAAATTTAAAAAAAGTATTGTCACAGGACCGGTAATTTTGTTGTTTATGCGAACTACAGCTGTCGGGACGATGGGTGGGCGTGATGCTGATTGCAATGTTGGTAAATACAGCGGTTGCCACAGGCTGTTAAACGGCCGATCATAAGCCACGTATACTGGTTCTGGCCCTTCATTATTGGTGAGTATATGCCCTGTTATAAATACGTCTAAAAGGAGAAATATAGTGCATTTCGTCCTCCGGTAGTCACCCCGTGCATGTAATCAATTTGCTCCCCCCTGCTGCTGTTGGGCGCGATGCTGCTTTTAATGTTGGTAAATACAGCTCTTGCCACAAGCATATACTCAATATGCTCCCAACATGCTGCTTTCGCCCCCCCCCCAAAACAGGGCCTGAGATGGCCCCCCGGGGAGGCTCCCAAATTGCGTGAATTAGCGCATTCACCCCCTCCCCCCCTTTACTGTTGATATTCATTTTCAACGACGCCCATATTGCATATCCGCATGTTTTGGAGAATATTAAGGTATCTTCCCTTCTCAACATTCAAACCATGATAAACGCAGCGGAAACGAGATACTATTTTCAGAGGCTTCCATCCTACATCAGAAGAAAAATTTATGTAATTGTCCTGAGTCAAATCAATAACGAATTTAATATACATATCAAATCTACATTGAGTATTAATATTTGATGACCAATTCTGAATGAAACTTTATTGAATGGTTCGCTTTATACTAGAAAATGTAGATACTGGAAATCCTTATTCACAAGCAAATAGCCATAACCATTAGATTCTAAAAGCTTCTTTATCTCTTTACTCCAATTATATATAGGCTTTAGACGAATTACGGAATTTGTTTGACATAAGTATAAATTATATACCAAGCTTGATTTATTAGTAACTAATTTGACCAATAATGAATAATCCTATTTTTTTTATATCAGTTCCTATAGAAAATCTTCAAAATTCCCCATATACAAACATGTTGCGGGTGTTCCTAGGTAATCCAAGAAGATACTTTAAAAGCATATGGACCTCCTCAATTTCTTTTATATCAACAAATCCCATAATTCATAACCTTATAATAAAATTGGTTTAATCATTTTATCAAACAGCTCTACCTTAATAATAATATCTGCATGAAGCTTTCCGAAACAACGACTTAGCATATATACTGTTTTATTTGCCTTCTCAATTAACATATTAGGTGCCTCTTTCATTACAAGATTATATTTAAGTTTTATGCCTAAATAACAGAAACTGTCAACAATCTCTAGACTATCACCACTTTTTCAGTTCTCACAGCTGGCAGAAAATGACCCCCATATCCCTCAAAGTTCAGCACCGTGGACACACAAGTTTCACACAAACACAAAACGTCATAGATTTGATACACGATATAAATGACACATCAGTCAAATGTCTCTTGAGTCCATGTCCATTCCAACTGCAAAATGGGATGGGACATTTCCAAGTAGTATTCAGCTATTCTAGGATCTGTTTATGTACACGGAATTTGGAGTGGTTCTACAATATGTGGGGGAGGGGGTATATATAGATGAAAGATTCAAGAAGCACCAAGATATATACCAGTAGGAATACGATCATTCAAGTTATACGATTTTCGTTATGATACATTTCATATGGGGAAGTTGTTTAATCTCTGACGTCATATATTTCAGTCTACTGTCGAATAAAATTACAACGTGAGACAATAACGCTTTCTTGTTCATTGTTGGATGAAACACAAAATTGTGAAATTCTAACCTATACATGTTGTTATATATTTACCTCCTACTTAGCCAATGGGATGCCATCGAAATGAATATAAAGTCGATACTTTCTGGTGGTAGACATTGTTGATGGAAACTTGTTCCTGAAACCAGCACGAAAACGTTGGGAAACTCTTCTGTGAGGCCCGTCTCGCCCTGCAGTAATCCTGCAACATTACACAAACATTTATTAGCTAAATGAGAACAAACTATGTTGTGAATGAACGATAAGGTTACCAATAATTCGATTACTTCAAAGAATATTTAGCTGATTCAGAGAATATTCTGCCGATCAGCTCTAAATCTACGAAACTCCTCGCCGTTGGATTGTCCTACAAAATATTAGCATAATGAAGATTCTATGATGAATAGCGACTAAGATGGCGCCTGGAATGAGCACGCCAATTTTTGCGGTTTTCATTCTTTCGACTGTTCTCGTTTGTGTTTACGATTCTCAGGGAATATCTGTGCAAACAACTTTACGTGGATTCCTGAATGTTAGACGTGCGATAGACTGGACGTTTCTATGATTGCAGGATAGCTTATTACACCAACGGAATCTGTACATTCCAAATCGTATTTACTTCTCACCCAACATTACAGGCACAAGATGGCGACGTCCTCCCAAATCTCGGGTCAGTTACAGATACACACAATGACGAGATGAATGAAGACAATTCAACCGCACGTCCCCAACGATCCTCGCTGAGTTTATTATATCAAATTTTTCAGAGCGTATGTAATAAACTGGACGATCTTTAACTATCGATGGAATGTACGATATTGCGACATCATGGATACACTCTGGTGTATTGAATTCCGAAGTTGAATAAAGATTTGTACAAAATCTACAGATCAGATCGAGAAGATTCTACTGCGGCAAAAGATATATGATGTGGTGTGTTAATTGCAGTAAGACAGTAAAAGCTATCTTTAAATCTAGACAACGCAAACACCTTGAAACTTCAATGGAAATTGTTATGGATCGCAATAAATGTCGACGAAAGAAATTGGAGCGATATGCAAGAGGTGGGAAAAATTGATGACGTCTGGCCACAAAACAGCAACCATATGACTCTACTATTCGACACCCAACATTCAGATCCGAGAATATCTCAGCCGCGCCTTTATTGCAGCTGTTCATGTGGAGACTATGAGGTATCCACACGGCCCCTAGAACCGGCTTAAGCGGAATTAGATACGCTAGCTCGAGAGCTGTGATTACAGATCAGCACAAATAACTCATCTGATGTTAATGGATGAGCATCATGGACGTCTGATGCAGTAAACGCCTTAACATGGGGTAAACTGGTAAATGCAAGAATATCTAGGAAAACTAACCTGTAAAATCCGACGTCGTACGGCTTAAAATTTCCCATCGAAACAGTAAGCCTACTTAACCTACTTAACTAAAGTTACTTATATGGAATATTCATATGTCTCCAGATTGTGTCGCACAACGAATGGAAGAATTGGCTGGAGTGGCGGGACCTCACCAAGAGCAAGGTCGTTAAAACAATCCGCCTTCCCCAAGCAAAACAAGTATCGAGAAACCTCAATTCGCAAGAAGTCCTATCAAATCTCCAGAGTAAATTCGTCATAGTCCCAGCAGACAAAGCTCCAAGTAATATAATATTCATATGGAAATATCACCATTACCAGGTGCAGGATAAAGAATTGAGTGTAGACATATCATCATCAAATACGTCTACTTACACCCAAACTGCATTTGACAATCACAAAGCGTGATTTCAGGGAAAGAGGTATTTGTCTTCCAACCAAACATAACGATATACCAAAAGTATACTGGACTCCCAAAATGCATAAATCACCATACAAAGCTAGATTTATAGCTGGCTCTAGAAGCTGCACAACCAAGCTTCTTCCGCCCCTGTTGACGAGGGCCCTTTAGGAGGTAGAAGTATTTTAGGAAAGGTATTGCGCCACTATTTCTAAAAACTCTGGCGTTGAATGTATGTGGATATACATGTCTTACGGAAGAACTTGATGCTAAAGGTCACATACCGTACACACATTATGGAATTTGCGGGAAGCTGATGCTGGGTCGACATCGGGTCTTACAGACTAGTCTTTTGTGTTAAATGCCGTCATTTACATCTGACGACGATACAGCTCACCAATCTCCAATGTACGAGTTGTCACAGCGAAACAGCCCACCAATTACCAGTATACGAGTTGTCAGAGCATTTCTATCATAGCTCTCTATATTTGTATCTAATACCGCTTATGCCGGTGCTAGGGGCCGTGTGGTCATATCATCCAAGTTGCCACATGAACAGGTACAATAAAAGCGTACCTGAGATACAACACATATCACGAATCGTTAGATTCTTGATATGTGCTTTAGAATAGGTTAACCACAGGACTATTCTGTGAAGTCATGTGGCGCAGTCAGTATGTCGGCACCTCTTTCCACTTCCCTTATATGTGTTGTAATTGAAGACGACAAGGGCTTGTGCGCGTGATCTTAAGATGTTGTAACGCGAAGTCGTCTCAGACTCAGGTCTCCATAAAATCTGTACAATGATAAATCCCGGCTTCTGAGATTTCTCGAAGACTTGATAGCCTCTTTAAATGAGACAGGATACAACAAAGACGAAGTTCATGTCTGCTGAATATTAAGCCGATTTATTGAAAATTCATTCAACCTAACTTAGGAATGATCGGCAGCATTTGGCAGGCAGATTAACACAACTTCATTAAGATCAGACCATTTTGTAAACAGTCATTTTCAGAACTGGAGATAGTAACATCTATCATCGGAGACATGGTAGCCTCTGTTGAGACCTGATGGTAATGGTCTGCCTATATGTGCCGGTCATCCCTTTTTATACAGTCCTATAGATTACAGGGTCGAGTTAACTCTGAACTAAATTCTGATATCTTTGGTGCAGCTTAGACAAGCGGATCAGGGAAATGCCACATTACGTAAACACAGTCGTCAAAACCAAGAATAATTCACTACACTTACATAAGCAGTTTCTATGTTATCCTGTATAAATTTGAAATTACATAACTGTTTCTCACAAATAGTTGTGTTCACAATAACTGACCTAAAGGGTCATGAAATAGTATTTCGGAAATAGGTTTATCAAAACACATCACAATTTCAAGGTTGCATGCACGCAGATTATATAAAATTGGTAAATGAAAAGTCGAAATTTATGCATTTATATGGTGGCCGAGAAATCTACATTTGCGTGAAAATATGGTGGCTAAGAATCGACATTTCACAACATGTATCCACATGGGATTTCTCGACTCTCTATACTACAATCTCTCTTCAGGACCTTATTGACCGTCTAAGCTCTTTAATAGTATTTGTGTTCAAGAAAACTGATCGTAGATATATTAATGCCGGAAGCCATATAGCATTCTTTAGCTCTACCACATACAAGAGTTATCATTCATGTGATGTTTCTTTGTTTATGGAGCTGCTTGGACATCTCATTAGAAATATCTATGTGAAATTTGGCAACACAATACATCATCACCATATAGGTATTCCAATGGGTACTAATTGTGCACCCCTGTTGGCTGACCTATATCTGTTCTCTTATCAATATGACTATATGCAGGCGCTTTCAGAAACAGATTCATCCAAAATCCGTTCCTTCTCATTCACCAAACGCTATATAGACGACTTTCTCGCTGTGAATAATCGCTATATAAATGACACAGTGAAGGATATATATCCACCTTTACTGGATTTGAAGGAAACTACAGATACCCCTACAGGCATATCATATTTGGACCTATATCTCTATAAAAATGAAGCGGGTAAGTTTTACTTGTATATGGCGAGATTCTGCTGATGGACGTTTCGTCCCAGAGGTCCGCCCCTGTACAGACCTTTTGGTCTTTGATATATGTTGGCATTGTGGGAAGTTGATGCTGGGTCGACATCGGGCCTTACAGACTAGTCTGTTATGTTAAATGCCGTCATTTTCATCTGACTACGATACGGCTCACCAATCTCTAGCTCACGAGTTGTCACAGCGACACAGATCACCAATTACCAATATACGAGTTGTCAGAGCATTTCCATCATAGCTCTCTAGATTTGTATCTAATATCGCTTATGCCGGTGCTAGGGGCCGTGTGGTCATGTCATCCAAGTTGCCACTTGAACAGGTACAATAATAGCGCGCCTGAGATATAACACATATCCCGAAGCGTTAGACTCTTGATATGTGCTTTAGAATAGGTTAACCAGAAGACTATACTGTGAAGTCATGTGGCTCTGTCAGTATGTCGACACCTCTTCCCACTTCCCTTATATGTGTTGTAATTCTCTCTCGTCTCGGCAGTAATATTCCAGTGGAACCTGCCTATGGCGTATACATATCTCGCCTAGTAATATTTGCTAGATCCTGTGTTCAATGTGACAATTTTAATCAACGTCACAAAACATTGATGCAGAAACTTATAAAACAGGGCAAGCGCCTCCACTCAAAGTTCATCAAATTTGGCGATACATATCGCATACTGATAGCAAGATACGAGCGTAGCGTGCAGGATCAATCGCGTTACGTTTCGTAACTTGTGTCTAATTCCGCTCAACCCGGGACTAGGGGACGTATGAACCCAAGAAGTTCAAGATCCTCACGGTGCTCATATGAACAGACACAATCAAAGTGTGACTGAGATACATCATTCTCTAGATGACAACTCTACACCGAATATTATGGATTAGGAATACTGATCAGCGATACGGATTTGATACTTTTGGAACATCATTATGTCTTGCCCACATCATTGAAAACTGTTGAACGCTCCTCTCTTGCAGGAAACTAGCCTGTGTTTACGTATACTATGATTGTCTTTTTGAATGTGGTGATAATACTGTTATATGGAATATGGAATAGGTCTTTTGATTATGGACGCGGATATTCTTTAATGGACGACGGCTGAATTATGAATGACGGGCCAGAAGCTTGTAATTCTCCGGTTCCCTACGATATGTATCACTGGTATGTGATCAAATTGATATGTTTTTTTTATTGTGGGGTATTTCGATCTACCAGATGTTGAGTGGGAGTAATCAACCGACAACTGCCCTGTGCAAACCATGTGGACGAGCAGGCAAGCTGTACAGTTTTTTAAATATATTAAATTAGCATGGACAAGAAGATTAGTATGTTATAAAGGGTCCACACACGATAACAATGTCTTAGTGTTGACTAATTTCCCTTTGTCTCACGTTGAAGGCACAGAGACGGCTGTTTTATCCTGACATAGATCCATTACAACCCACTTCACCATACCCAGGCTGCCATGGGATATAAGAATAGAGGTAACATTTCGACCACTTGAGGTGTCTTTTGTCTCCTCAATATAACTGAAACTCATTATAGAAAATAGCCTGTGTGAAGGCTTCTACTCTACTGGTCAATCAATGAATGGTCAGCAATAAGAAATATCCGGACCTAATCTGCATGGTAACAGAAAAAGAAAAGGCAATGAAAAGGTACAGAACAAAAAATCCAACGAACATGTTTCCACTTAATTCAGAAATGTGTAAAATTTACGAGATTTTAAATGCAGAGAATACATATCCCGGATTGAGAACGCTGTGGAAAAGGCAGCAAAACGTGTCTGGACTCATGCTTAATCCAAGTACAAATGCACATCAATTCCACACATTATGTCGTTTAATGGTAAAGTGGCTAATTCTACTCAGGGTGTACTTAATTTGGGTGTACTTCAGTTCTGTATATTCCACATCTGTCTCTGAATATCCCGACATCAACCATGTAGCTCTAACAGTTCATCAGTGTCACATTTCCAGAAAAATTTTGTGAGAGGAAGATCAACAACCACCACCTCTCTTTGTCATATAAATAGCATTTCGAAATCAAATGATTCCAAAAAACGATGGAAACAACAGTTAAGCGCGAGAAAGAAACTTTTTCGATTGTTACATGTATGAAAGCAGACGTCCCTCTCCTCACCCGACTCAGAGCTGGTACGGTGTCAGCGTCTGGGACAGGTCATCCCACACACGTACATGTATATTGGTGATAGTTTGTTGTTTAATGTCTATTTCCTGTCTCGGTTATAGTCCTTGTCCGCTTACGGAATAGGTCATAGTTTCAGTGGAGTGAGGTTTGTGGCGAGTACCAAAACGTTTGTTCATCGTTGAGTTGAGAGTCCAGACCAGTATTAAAATGACCATTGGTGTCAACAAACCTTACTATCACACCCGCTTGACCCGCCAGGTGAAAGAAGATCTGCTTATGTGGGAATCCTTCCTGCAAGCATATAATGGTAAGTCCTACTTCCTCAACCTAGAATGGTTATCATCTGATTCGCTCTCCTTGTACACTGATGCCGCAGCAGGGCTAGGATATGGGGCAGTATTAGGCACTCATTGGTTCTATGGTTCATGGGATGACCAGTGGCGATGCCAGGATATCACGTTGCTAGAACTATACCCAATTGTCCTATCTGTGGAGGTGTGGGGGTCCAAGTTCACCAACGAGAAAGTGGAGTTTTTCACGGACAATATGGCACTAGTAAGTATTATCAACAAGCAAACCTGCAAGCAACCCCAGGTAATGGCATTGGTAAGACGACTGGTTCTATCTTGCTTGAATTTTAATATTCAGTTCTTGGCCACTCATGTACCTGGAAAATTTAATGTCTTAGCGGATGCTCTCTCACGTATACAGGTAGACGAATTCAGACGTCTGGCCCCCGGGGCTCAACGGAACCCCAATCTCATCCCGCCACTTCCTGCGTTCCCCTGTTGGAAGGGCTAGAACATCTCCTACACCACACACTTGCCCCCTCATCCAGGCGGTCATACCACCGCACGTGGCAAGTTTTTCAGGTGTTTTGTCACCAGTATCAGCTCAGCAGCACGTTACCTCTGTCCATCCCCACCATGGCTCTTTTTATTTCGTACTTAACCTCAAAACAATTTTCGGCTTCCACAATCACTTCTTATCTGTCCGCCATTTCGTATGCCCACAAAGTTCTGAATTTTTCAGATCCCACCTCCAGTTTTCTGATCCATAAATTACTGCGAGCATGTCGAAAATTGTCCCCATCAAAGGATAATCGTTTACCAATTACGAAGGACATTCTCCATCGCATTGTCGATGCCCTGCCTCTGTCAATTCCATCCCATTACCGCGCTTGCTTATTCAAAAGCATGTTTTTACTAGCTTTTAGTGCCTTCCTGCGTGTCGGCGAAATAGCTTCAAAAGGTCCCACATCCAAGAATTTGCTGCAACTCGCGGCAGTTCGTTTCGATCCAGTTACGTCGAGCCTTTGCTTAACCATCATAGATTTTAAACACACCTCGGGGGAACCGTTCCACCTCACTATCCCAAAATCAGGCTCTCCATATTGTACGGTCAGGGCGATGCGGGAGTTCATCGACAAGCGGGGTAATGCTCCGGGTCCATTATTCGCATATCCACCAGCCCTTCCAGTGTCTCAACAGAAATTCACGACCGAACTCCATAATGCCCTGAAGACAGCAGGGCTTCCCGTCGAACACTTCCGCAGCCATAGCTTTCGCATTGGAGCAACTACGGAAGCATCAGCTAGAGGATTATCTGACAGCCAGATTCGCCGACTGGGGAGATGGAAATCAGACGCATTGAAGTCTTACATTCGTACAAATTGCGCTATCAATAATGCATGAAACTTCCTTAATTGGTCCTCGGCACCCAAAGCCTTTTGCGGGTTGCATCTGCTTGGTGTTTCAATTTTATAAATATACAGACGTCTTAGCTACTCTAATACGTCAACGCGGGGAATGCCAATGAGCTTCTTGCGGGCTGCAGAAGCCGGATATCGACGACTTTGTAACAGACTATCTCACAAATTTCACTGTATCCTTATTTTATTGTGTACGTTGCTTTCTAATGCCTTTGTATTACTATTCATTTACATGACGTTACGGGTTGCAGGCTGCACCCAGTTGTCCTCTAGGATGGTTCTCACCAGTTCAGTTTAGTGCAATATCGCTGGAGATTACGGGCTGTATCTCCTAGTCAGACGTCAATATTCAGGTAATCTGTCATATCAAACATAGTTGAACCATCCTGGAGGAACATGTGTTTGTGCCCCATCTTTTCCCAGCAAAACCCTCATAAATTTGGGGGGGCTGGGTTTTTAATGCGGGGCACATCCCAAGGTGGTAGCGGTAGGGAAGGAGGTTGGTTCATTCAGGATGCCTTCCCCCCCGACACTCCCTTCTTCTTTTCCATTGGTCGGCTAGGCGCGTACGGATTGGGATTGGGGCTGCCACTCGCGAGCGCCGCGAGCGGTGGTGGCGGTTCAGCCCCACTTCCTTCATTTGGTCTTTTTTGGTCAGCAACATACTTTCCGTGTTACCAGCTATACTTTAATAAATACATTTTAGTTCACAACTTTCGATCTATTTCTGGTAACACGTACAGCTAAATTCTACTAAATTCAGGATTTTCAATTCATCCATTAAATAGCCACTAAATGTGGACTTTTGCTAAATTCTGGAATTTTAATTCATCCATTAAACAATCACTAAAAGTGGACTTTTTCTAAATTCACGATTTTCAATTCATTCATTAAATAGTCATGAAACGTGGCCTTAGTCGACCATACCCCAGTGTGTTTGTTGTTTCTTTATTCATTCGTCTCCAAGCTGAATGCAGGTACAAATGTTCTTGTACAAGTGCCTGAGGCCACAAAATTTCGTGAGTAACTGTATCATTAACGTCTTTTGTATCTATAGTAACATAATATAGATGATCTTAACCAGATGTTTCTGTGTAACACATTGATTTCTGTTCAGAGTTGAATTGGCGTTTCTTTAGATCAGTCAGTGTCTAGTTGTCGACTCTATTGTGAACGTGATAAATTTTAGCCTTGTACTAAAGAATCACTTTGATGATTATGTTCGCTAACTGATAAAGTATTTTTATGCTGCTTTTGTAGCTTGAACCGTCAACACACACACAGACAGACAAATTCAAGTCCAGTTGATGTATAATGCGTCAAGCGGATGTCAAATGCATCTGTAGCAATAAACAGAGACGTGTTTCGGAGAATTCGTTGTTTGTCTTCTACAACGTATGTGGGATGAGCGCTTGCGACGCAGGTGACCAGTCACTTTGCTTGACACGTGCTCCAGGCATGATGCCCTCCACCAACATTCAAAAACGGGAAGTGTCGTTGATATTTTTACTAAAATACTGATTAAAGTAATGATTTAAATTATATGGGGAAAATAATCCCATATTAGCTTGCTTATGAGATGAAAATTCCCACCCTTGAGAAGGAAAACACATCTCAACCTCGCCTCGGCGGCTCGGCTTGGATGTATTTATCGTCTCTCGCAACTGAATTCCATGATCAAGTTATATGGGATCCTCATACTCCCAAATGAACACTTGCACTCGATGCATGTTGATTTCACATAACTGTGCTAAAACGTTTCAAATATACGCACGGCTAACTCGATGAATACAGA